>CAXKVI010000002.1:72748333-72819878 GCA_964058755.1 Campiglossa producta
AATTCGATAGTTTTGGATCTAGTTCGTTTATTGGCACTATTTCTATAGTTCTAAATATAAATTAAGTACAAAAACTTAAATTCAAATACGAATCCAAATGCCTTTTAATGACTCCTCAAACGCTGGTTTCGAACTAGTGAAAATGTAATCCTTAACGTACTAGTTCTTATTGGCCACTTTATATCTAGTTCTGAACCAGAAATTTGTGTCACTAGTGCCTGAGTTCCCTGCAGGGCTATAATATCCCTTGCGGTTGTAAGGCAAAAATTTGTTTTCAGCAGGCGGAATTATTTTTACGTGTGTCCCATCGACGCACATGACAACTCCTGGAAAGCGGCTTCTGTTGAAAAAATCCAATTTGGCTTCTCTTTTTTCTTCGTTTGTCATTTCGAACCTAATCCATTGCGAACATAACTTTTCCTCCATTATTGTTAAGCATCTTTCCAGAATGATAGATACAGTGGATTGAGCCATGCCAATGTCGTTGTCCTTTCCAACACCATGTTGGTATCCTCCTTGTGCAAGGAATCTCAGTGTACAAACGACATGGCCTAATGCAGTGACTCCGGATTTGTGGCTTGGCCCAATAACGTCTTGCACCACATCCAAAACATATTTAAAGGCTTCCTTATTGAGGCGAACGTTTTTTACAAACCTTTTGGAACAGCAGATGTAAATATGGTTTTGCTAAAGTATGTTAATTATTTTTTGCAGAAAAACTTACGCTTCTAAATCAGGTATCGTCATTTCATGGCACTGAGGTGCATTGCTCAACTCATACAGATTGCTATATTCTCTCGTTTTGTCGTAGTAAGAGCGCAAAAGACAACTGACTATCTGCTAGCGTCGCATCGTTTAGTAGCTTGCGGGCAGCATGGATCAATTGATGAGCGACTTTTGATCTCTCTGAGAGTGCTGTCCGAATCCACATTTTTTATAACATTTTCCTTTGATGCCACACCCGAAGAAGCGAATATTGGGTATTTTTAAACTAAAATTTGGAATTTTTGCAGTTTTCAAACCAGTTCGGCAAACGGCGGGATAAATAAGGGTTTTTAGTGCAGTAGGCTCTCTGAAAGGGCTATATTACATATGTATACATAAATATAAAAAATTTTAACATCATTGAGCAAATGTAAGAAAGTAAAGAGCAAAATAAAATTAATTTTTTTACAACTTATAATAGTAACAGGAGACGGTATAGAAAGACTCGGTTTTAAGTTTTTTTTTTTTATTAAAATGAACGTTTGAAGGCTCAAAACGAAACAAATAAAACTACATTAAAAAAAAAATAAAAATTGAAAATAGTTAATTCATTATGAATTCGTGATTCATTTTAAAGACCGTGTGCCAATTAGTTGAATATCGTAAATTTTGACAGAGCGGTTGTAAATTCTGACCGTTTTCGTGGTGAATTTTAACAGTTATTTTCTTGGTGAGAAGTAAATTTTATATTTAATCGAATCTGTATGATCGGGGGATATTGAATTGAAGAGCTTTGTGGTTGCATAGCTTAAAAATTTCAGATTTTTGAGTTAGCTCCCCTTAGATCTAGGTGTGTGATATGGAAAACTTATAGGCGAAAGTAAATTAAATTACGAAATAACAAATATAGGTTCTTTATACCCAGCTGTACTTGTACACAGGGTATTATAACTTTGTTAGGATAACGGTTGGTTGTACAGGTATAAAGGAATCGAGATAGATATAGACTTCCATATATCAATATGATCAGGATCGAAAAAAAATTTGATTGAGCCATGTCCGTCCGTCTGTCCGTTAACACGATAACTTGAGCAAATAATGAGATATCTTCACCAAATTTGGCATGCGTACTCATTTGGGTTCAGAATAGATTGCTATTGAAAATGGGTAAAATCGAACCATAACCACGCCCCTTTTTCGATATCGAAAATTTCGAAAAACGTATAAAATGGGTTAATTCAATATTAGAAGCAGCTACAATGATAAAATTTGCAATATGTATTGATTTAGATGTTCTAAGGCCGATTTTATAAAAAATTTTGAAAAGGGGGCGTGGTACCGCCCACGTATATTTGAAGAAATTTTAAAATTTTGACTCTTAATAACTTCAGAACAGTTTATGCTAGTATAACGAAATTTCGTAGAGGACATACTATTGTTGTGGTAAATTCAGCTACAGAAAATAAACGAAATCGCTTCGCGACCATAAAAGTTATATTGAAAGGAGGTGGAAATATATATAAATATTGAAAAGTCCATATCTAATTAACTGATTTCGCTATAATAATATAATTTGGTACATACATCAACTTTCATATTCTCTACATAATTTTTTCAAAATTTTGGAAAGTGGGCGTGGCACCGCCCACTTATGAGTCAAGCAATTTTTAAATTCGACTGCTAACAACTTCAGAACGGTGTGAGATAGATTTACGAAACTAGGTACCAGGCATGTTATGTTTATGTAGAGTACTACCACAGAAAATAAGAAAAATCGGTGAACGATCACGCCCACTTTATGTGCACAGCTGGGTATGTAATGTTCGGTTTCACCCGAACTTAGACTTCCTTACTTGTTTTTATGTAGTTTTATTTGTTTCGTTTTGAGCCTTCAAACGTTCATTTTAATAAAAAAAAAAAAACTTAAAACCGAGTCTTTCTATACCGTCTCCTGTTACTATTATAAGTTGTAAAAAAATTAATTTTATTTTGCTCTTTACTTTCTTACATTTGCTCAATGATGTTAAAATTTTTTATATTTATGTATACATATGTAATATAGCCCTTTCAGAGAGCCTACTGCACTAAAAACCCTTATTTATCCCGCCGTTTGCCGAACTGGTTTGAAAACTGCAAAAATTCCAAATTTTAGTTTAAAAATACCCAATATTCGCTTCTTCGGGTGTGGCATCAAAGGAAAATGTTATAAAAAATGTGGATTCGGACAGCACTCTCAGAGAGATCAAAAGTCGCTCATCAATTGATCCATGCTGCCCGCAAGCTACTAAACGATGCGACGCTAGCAGATAGTCAGTTGTCTTTTGCGCTCTTACTACGACAAAACGAGAGAATATAGCAATCTGTATGAGTTGAGCAATGCACCTCAGTGCCATGAAATGACGATACCTGATTAAGACGATAAAGCGTAAGTTTTTCTGCAAAAAATAATTAACATACTTTAGCAAAACCATATTTACATCTTCTGTTCCAAAAGGTTTGTAAAAAACGTTCGCCTCAATAAGGAAGCCTTTAAATATGTTTTGGATGTGGTGCAAGACGTTATTGGGCCAAGCCACAAATCCGGAGTCACTGCATTAGGCCGTGTCGTTTGTACACTGAGATTCCTTGCAGAAGGAGGATACCAACATGGTGTTGGAAAGGACAACGACATTGGCATGGCTCAATCCACTGTATCTATCATTCTGGAAAGATGCTTAACAATAATGGAGGAAAAGTTATGTTCGCAACGGATTAGGTTCGAAATGACAAACGAAGAAAAAAGAGAAGCCAAATTAGATTTTTTCAACAGAAGCCGCTTTCCAGGAGTTGTCATGTGCGTCGATGGGACACACGTAAAAATAATTCCGCCTGCTGAAAACAAATTTTTGCCTTACAACCGCAAGGGATATTATAGTATAAACACCATGATTGTAAGTGCTTACATGCATACATCTATAGTGTATAGTGAGCAAAGGGATGAAACCAATTAAAATAACGTTCCGCTTTCGGTTTTGTAACGTGTTTCGGTTCCAGTTTCATTATTTAACATTTATTTCGATTTCGATTGGGGTTTCGTTCCGGTTTCGGTGTCCAAATAAAAACACGAACACAATAAATCTTGCTACTAAAACTCAAGTATGTAGCTTCAAAATGGGTCTGAGTTTCCATAACTTCTTTCCTGCGGCCATGATGGAATTCACTCGAAAGCAAGGAATATGGCAGAGAGAACTATTGGTGTACTCAAAAATCGCTTCAGATGCATACTTGGTGCCCGGCATCTCCACTACACACCTAAAAAGTCAGCAAAAATTATAAAGGTATGCTGTGCTTTGCATAACATATGCATTCACTATGGCGTAGAAGAGCCGCTTGTCGAAAACGAGAGCAATGACATGGAAGAATTTATACCTATAGAACAACGTGTTGCGGAAAACAATACAAGCGAAGTGTTCAAATTAGACAAAGCATACTTAGAACTTTTTAATTTATTTCCTATTATCCTCCGTTTTGGGTATCATATACAGTCAGTGACAAAAATAAGTACACACCTTTTTTTGGGAAATTTTCGTCAATTTGGGCTTCAGCAAATTTATTTTAACTTATTTCCTGTAAGAAAAATGATCAAAATCTAATAAAAAAAATAAAAATTCTAACAATTAAAAGAAATGTTTAATGCACTTAATCCTTAGAATTTATTAGACTAAAATTGAGCGTGCAAATCTGCATACTCCGAAAAATTTGAAGAAATAAATTGAAAATGTGCATAAAAATTCTTCAAATTAGTTAAAATAAACTAACTGAAGCCGAAATTTGTGAGAACTTCCCAAAAAGGGGTTGCACTTATTTTTGTGACTGCCGCATGCACTATTGAGTCATATATTTTAGCTTTAAGTTTTTATATTCACATTAAGTTACTTTTTTGTTTCAAACAAGCAATTGGACTCAGCACATTTTGGCATCATTTTGAAGAGGGATAGGCACAGAAAAAATCAGAATCAAAATTTTACAAAGCTAAAATTCAGAAAGCCAAAATGTATTAAGTTTTTAAATAAACATATGAAAAAACATTGAAAGAATAAAAGCCCAACCTAATATGAGTGGCTCAGTGCCATCCTTGCCTAACCCTCGAAATTTTTTATATGGAGTTTTTATGGTATACTACTTAGAAATACTCCAAAGAGAGAGAATAGAGAGAATAGATTCTTTAAATATTGTTTTTTTTCGCATAATAAAGATTGTAAGGGTTAGGCATTTCTGGCCTTAGGCTGTTTAATTTTTAATTACCTATTAACTTTGTCACTAATTATTAGGAAATTACTAAATTGAGGGTTAGGCAAGGATGGCACCGAGCCACTCATATAATCCGTACATCTTGCTTTTACCGCACGGACATTAACGACTTTTTTGCTTCTAACAGTTTTGACAAATAACTACAATAACTACTACTACAAATAACTAACAGTGGCGTGGTTGCCAAGGCGCCTGCTTGATGCCAGCAGGTACTTCGTTTTACCTTCGTTCAACACCAAACCCATTTTTTCCGCTTCCTTTTCTGATATCCTTACAGTCGCTTCATATAAGCCGAAAGCGTTGACCCAGTCAATCATGCGCAGCTAGTTTCAGATCTGGAAGATTGTTCCACTAAATGGTAGACAATCGTCTGTAGAATCCAGAAACTAAGGATCAAATCGCCTTAGGATGTAGCAAGTATACACTATAGTGCCACAAAGTAATGTCCTATCTGTTAATTGCTGCATTACTGTGCCCCTTCTCCACCGGAGTTGCACGATAATGGCAACTGATATTTCCATTGACGAGCTGTGCTCCAGATTAAACTTTTTGGCGGTTTTCCCCACACGGAACCATTTTCATCGACTAAATTCTTGGCTACCCTATTTCGCACAATACGCTTGATAGGACCTTATACGCGATACACAAAAGGCTGATTCCACGATAGTTGGCGCAGTTTGCGAAATCGCCCTTCTTGTAGATTGGGCAGAGAACACTTAAATTCCAATCTTCAGACATGCATTCATCCACCCATATTCTGCACAAGAGTTGGTGCATGCACCTTACCACCGTTCACTTTTACAGGAGTTTGCCCCGGGTTTAAAACCTTCCGTCATTCGTCGAAATTTTTGTTAAAATTTTCGGGCGTTGCTTCTGCTAGCTAGCAGTTCAAGCTCTTCGATTTCACTCTTTTATGCTTCCTTCCCCCTCTTCATTTCGCGGTAGTGTTCACACACGCTCCTCGTTGCATTCGCTTTTAACGTTGCATTATAGGCGTCGTCCTTTCTTTTCACTGCGTCTTTGCACACTATCATCGTACCAGCTGTTGTCGTGAGCCCCGCTCGGTTGAAATGTGCTCTCATAGAGCAGGTGTGCGAGTCGTTATGCGAATCCATTGGCTGCCTGTTGTGACTGCAGTTTTTCGACGTCCAGCTTTCCTTGCGTTTTTTGTGGTGCCTCTTTTGTTGTACTTAGGCGGTTACGAATCTTGGCTGCTACCAAGTAGTGATCGGAGTCGATGTTCGGACCCCGCATCGTACGTACGTCCATAACGCTGGAGGCATGCCGTCCGTCTATCACAAAGTGATTATCTGGTTGCGTGTTTTCAGATCTGGCGATAGTCATGTTGCTTGATGGATCTTTTTATACCTTTCATGAACATGAAATGGTATTATAACTTTGGTCCGATGTTTGTAAATATGAGAAGAAGAAGAGATAGACCCATCAATAAGTATACCGAAATGATCAGGATGACGAAATGAGTTGATTTAGCCATGTCCGTCTGTCCGTCTGTCCGTCTGTCTGTTTGAACGCAAACTAGTCCCTCAATTTTTGAGATATCTAGCTGAAATTTTGTATGTGGCCACCATTTTGTAATATAGGAATCATTTGTCGGAACTGACAAGATCGGACCAGTATAACATATAGCCCCCATACAACCGATTGTTCAGATTTAAGGTTTTTTGGCCAAAACTTCTGCAATTAAAAAGTTAGGACCGTAAAATTTTGCAACTCGAGTACTTTCTGTTTATGTAGTGTATATAGTGAAAATCAACAAGATCGGGCAAATGTAACATATAGCCCCCATACAACCGATTGTTCAGATATAAGGTTTTTTGACCAAAACTTCTGCAATTATAAAGTTAGGACCGTAAAATTTTGCAACTCGAGTACTTTCTATTTATGTAGTGTATATAGTGAAAATCAACAAGATCGAGCAAATGTAACATATAGCCCCCATACAACCGATTGTTCAGATATAAGGTTTCTTGGCCAAAACTTCTGCAATTAAAAAGTTAGGAACGTAAAATTTTGCATCTCGAGTACTTTCTATTTATGTAGAGTATATAGTGAAAATCAACAAGATCGGGCAAATGTAACATATAGCCCCCATACAACCGATTGTTCAGATATAAGGTTTTTTGGCCAAAACTTCTGCAATTAAAAAGTTAGGACCGTAAAATTTTGCAACTCGAGTACTTTCTGTTTATGTAGTGTATATAGTGAAAATCAACAAGATCGGGCAAATGTAACATATAGCCCCCATACAACCGATTGTTCAGATTTAAGGTTTTTTGGCCAAAACTTCTGCAATTAAAAAGTTAGGACCGTAAAATTTTGCAACTCGAGTACTTTCTGTTTATGTAGTGTATATAGTGAAAATCAACAAGATCGGGCAAATGTAACATATAGCCCCCATACAACCGATTGTTCAGATTTAAGGTTTTTTGGCCAAAACTTCTGCAATTAAAAAGTTAGGACCGTAAAATTTTGCAACTCGAGTACTTTCTGTTTATGTAGTGTATATAGTGAAAATCAACAAGATCGGGCAAATGTAACATATAGCCCCCATACAACCGATTGTTCAGATATAAGGTTTTTTGACCAAAACTTCTGCAATTATAAAGTTAGGACCGTAAAATTTTGCAACTCGAGTACTTTCTATTTATGTAGTGTATATAGTGAAAATCAACAAGATCGGGCAAATGTAACATATAGCCCCCATACAACCGATTGTTCAGATATAAGGTTTTTTGGCCAATACTTCCGCATTTAAAAAGTTAGGAACGTAAAATATTGCACCTTTAGTACTTTCTACATATGTAATGTGTATAGTGTAAGTCAGTACAATTGAACACGTATAATATATAGCCTCCATACAATCGATTGTTCCGATAACTCGGATCCTATTATTTTGTAAGTTTTTTTAAATTATAACAAAGATGTGTAATGTGTATAGTAAATATAGTTAAATTGACACAGGCTGTACTGGGGATCGAACAGTGAAAATCGTGACGCTTATTCATGAAAGGTATATAGCCTTCGGCACAGCCGAAGACAGCTTTCCTTACTTGTTATGCTTGAACCTGGTGCTGGCAGTAAATCTGGATATGGATATAGCGACAATAGAAATTCATATCACGACCACAGATATTGACATGCCGTTCAAGTATATTAGAATTCTATCCATAAATATAAAAAATAGTGCATCATATCGAAATGGTTGAAACTCGTCGCTATCCATAGTGATATTGTCACAACATTCAAGGCATTTCTCTCAGTGCAGTAATTGAAAAAATGTAATCAATTACTTTTCAATTCCTAAAAAAAGTACCAAAAGTATTTCATCGTTTTGAGGCTCAAGTACAAGGTATTTTTTTTTGGAATTGAAAATAATTACTTTGTTAAAATGTAATTGCCTCGCCATTACTTTTGAATGGAATTGAAAATGTTATTAACAGAGCTCGGAATTGTATGCAAGTACATATTTTTGTTTGACATCATAGAAACCTCGGACCAAGTTGTAAGTTGGTTATGTCAAAAATAGATTTATTTTTTAGCTAGTATGTTTTACATATTTGCATATTTTTTGCATATTTTTTTTGCTCCTCTGAACAAACACTAAGGAGGATGGGATCGTGTGTAGAAGTCCACGCAAGTGGGGAAAGTTTTCGACGACCATTCATTGGGAATGGCTAGAGCGATTCTTCTATGTGCGGTCCAAGCAGCTCACTACGCCCGCGTCGTATCATCTGGATAGCCACTGAACATCCGTTCGGTGGTGAACAAGCGGGCGGTGCGGCTGCAAGCGGGCGTCTGTCTTGGATCGCTATATAAATGTGTAACTTAAATCCAACTCCCCAAGAAACGGGTTTGGGACCCAACACATAAAACAAAAATTACAATGATCGAGCCTCGGATATGATAACTCACTTTTCAGATAACGACCACAGCAAACGAACTAGAAATGTGATAAATGAAATCAAGGCATGTACATGGAATGTCCGAACCCTTAGTAGAGGAGGTGACGATGCCCGCCTAGTTGAGGTCCTCAATAAGGCAAAAGCTGATGTTATAAGAACATCCGAACCTACAATGTCTACTGGAGCGGAGCGCAGATTCGGCGTCGGTTTTGTGGTAGGAAAGAGACTTGTGAAATTTGTAGTATCGTTCACACCTCAATCCGAATAAAACTAAGATTTTTCACCATATCGTTTATCTGCGTGCACGCACCGACCGAGGACAAGAACGACGTGGAAAAAGATGCATTCTACGCGAATTTAGAAGAAACTTATGAGCGCCAAGAAACGATGCTGCCATACAATTGTGAATCGAAAAACGACTCGAAAACGGGAAAAAGTGTAGTTGAATGAAAATCTTCAATTGCCAATTAGAAAGGATGTCGTATTTTATATTTGTAAACTATTTATTGCGGTAAAAATGAAAAGATGGGGTTTGGCCTCAGGATCACGAATCCGGAAGCGCCTTTTTAATATTTTGCTTCTCTGAAGAAATATTTGCAATCAAAGTTGCAAGTTTTCATGTGGCTGTTGTAATTTTATTAGGCGTACCGTGGCGCCAGCCACGGATCAGGCAAACACCCGGACTTGGGATGGCGTAGCCCAGGGTTATTTATAATGAGCGCGGCCGAAGGCCTCCAGCTCAGAAAGGTGTTCTGCACATAAATACAATGGATTCCGCCCCATTTTTGGTACCGGACCCGGGTCATTTTTCGGTTTTTTTATCATAACTTTTCACTTAAACAAAAAATTGAAAAGAACGCTTCCGGATTCGTGATCCTGAGGCCAAAACCTATCTTTTGAGCTATCTTCCATAATTTTATCTAATTTATTAGCAGTTGACCCCTAAAGGAAACAAATACCAAATAAATAAAAAGGAGGTTATAAAGGGAGAAGTAAATTTTGATAGAACGGGGGAAAATTCTGACATTAATCGCTTATGGAGCTAGGTCAAATTGTGAGAAGCATGTGATATTGACAATCAGATTATATAATAGGAGTTTTTATGCCAAGGCGTTAATAAATGCTTAAACATAATCTAACGGAAGATTTTGCAATATAATAGAAGAAAAGGAACCTATATTTGTTATTTCGTAATTTAATTTACTTTCGCCTATAAGTTTTCCATATCACACACCTAGATCTAAGGGGAGCTAACTCAAAAATCTGAAATTTTTAAGCTATGCAACCACAACGCTCTTCAATTCAATATCCCCCGATCATACAGATTCGATTAAATATAAAATTTACTTCTCACCAAGATATAATAGAAGAAAACAAGCAAGGCAGGGAAAACTGGCAGGCAAATAGACAACATCGTATGCGCATACTTCGTTTTCATGCGCTTTTATACAACGTCGCACAATGTCATTTCATTTCATTTCATTTATTTGTTAAGTCAATGGAATAAATCCTTACAGACTAGAAGATATAAAATAGTACTTAAATAAAGTGTGTAAAATAGTACTTAAATAAAGTATGATACATACAATATTTTCAAAGTTCGGAGAACTTAGAAAGCAGAGTTTAAAATAATTAAAAATTCAGACCTAGGTAGTGAAAAGTCCAGAGGAACTCTAATGCTCAGTATGTTAAACTCACGTATAACACGAGCAATAGGGGCATTACAGGCATAGTTAGTTTTAGGATTATCTCCATAAAAAGGATAAAAATTCCGGAAGGAACGTTGAGGAACATTAAATCGAAACCGTTCCAGCAAGAACGGACAGTCAACAAACCCATTAATAATGTTATAAGCGAAGCTTAGGCAGATAATAGATCTACGATCCAGCAACGACTTAAGGTTTAATAGCAAGAGACGAGCAGAGTAGGAAGGCATTGGTTCAGAGAGATTAAGAGGTCGGAGAGCATATTTAAGAAAGATCTTCTGTATACGCTCAATTCTATTTATCGCTGTTTGCTGGCTTGGCCTCCAAATAAAAACCCCATATTCCAAATGTGACCTAACAAAAGACGTGAATAATAGTTTTATCGTATACGGATCTGAGAATTTTAAAGTATTACGCCTAACAAAACCAAGCATAGAGTATGATTTAGCAGTAACAAAGTTTACGTGAGTGGTAAAAGAAAACTTACTATCAAAGATAATACCAAGATCTTTTATCTCACTAACACATTGAAGCTCACAGTTTGAAATTTTGTAAGTCGTGTGTATTGTATTGGTTGCTTTCGCATAAGTCATGTGGAAACATTTACATATATTTATTTCAATTATTTCAATTACACAGTCAATGGTAACAAAACCTTACAGACTAGAAATACAAATTTTCTTAAAGATAAACTTAACAAAACTTAAAAATAATGTAATAAAGAATACACATTCATCGTAGTATATTATTAAGTAGCGATTTAAAAATTGATTTGGGCAAAGAGAAATCAATGTCTAAAGAATTGGAAATAGTATTGAATTCAGTCATTGCCCTTAAGATGGGAGCGTTAGAGGCATAAAGGGTCCGAACACAGTCCGTGTAAAATATATTGCTGTTACGAAGAACTCTTTGTGGGATGTGGAACCGGATAATTTCCAGGAGACACGGTGCGTCAATTGTACCGCTAATAATGTCAAAGACAAACGACAACGAAAGAATGGTTCTCCTGCATTGAAGCGATTGAAGGTTTATGAGTGCACAACTGGCAGTATAGGTAGGGATCGGTTCAGTAAACCTAAGAGACCGTAATGCGAAACGAACAAAAATTTTTTGTACTCGTTCAAGCCTCTTAATATGGCATTCATGATACGGCCTCCATATAAAGCAAGCATATTCAAGCTTAGAACGAACGAGCGAAGTGAACAATACTTTAAGAGTGTATGGATCAGTAAAATCGGAGCTAAAACGTCTGATAAAAGCTAATACTGAATATGACTTAACAATGACAGAGTTTAGATGGGTAGTGAATAAGAATTTTGAATCAAAGACTACACCTAAGTCTTTTATCTCGTTAAGAGTAGAAAGGCGGGAACCGTCAATGGTATAAAAAGTGGGAGTGGAACCCCGCAACTTTGAAAAGGTAACTTGGAAGCACTTTCCAATATTCAGCGGAAGGCTGTTCGCATTACACCAGGCAGCAACATTGTTTAGATCAGACTGAATCTTAACTGAGTCGGAAGACTTTGAAATTGTAGAGAAAACCTTTAAGTCATCAGCGTACAACAGAAAGTTAGCATGTTGAAAACAAGTTGAGATGTCGTTAATGAAAATTACAAACAACAAAGGCCCAAGAATGCTCCCTTGAGGCACCCCGGAAGTGGCAACAAAGGAGTTGGATTGCGCGTTATCAATGACAACTACACAGTTCCGTTGATCGAGATATGAACTAATCCAAGATAAAAATATCGAGTGAAAGCCAGTGCTGGCTAGTTTAGAAAGCAAGATCGAATGGCTGACTTTGTCGAATGCCTTTGAGAAGTCTGTGTAAACCGTATCGACTTGAAGGCGGTTATTGAATGCTGACTGGCAAAATTCAGAAAAAACCAGTAAGTTTGTTACAGTGGATCTACCAGACATGAAGCCATGCTGATTGTCACTAATAATGCGACTAACGGCAAAATACATTTTCTGTTTAACAATGTATTCGAATAGCTTCGAGATTGTTGAAAGCTTGGCAATGGGCCTATAGTTGGCCACATTGTTTTTACTACCACTCTTAAAAACTGGGCTTATGAAAGTAACCTTCCAGGCATCGATAAACTCACCCTGCTCGAGTGATTTGTTGAAAATTAAGAGGAGTGGAGTTGCCAATGCCAAACAATTTTTGAGTAGATAAGACGATAAGCCGTCAATATCTGTTTGAGTAGATGTTTTTATACTCCGTATTCCATCGATAACGTCATCCAGACAAAGAGTCAGCGATCCAAAATTGATAGCCGAGCCATCTTTCAAATGGAAGCCTGTAGGGATATCCGACTGCTTAACGAAATTGGAGCGGAAGAAGTCCGCAAAAAGATTAGCCACCTCAGAAGGTGAAGATGCATGTTCTCCGTTATAAAATACCGAAGTAGGAATACTCGAACAAGTTTTTTTAGACTTTACATAGGTCCAAAAAGTCTTCGGGTTTTCTTTAATATTAGATTCAAAAGTGCGAACATACCTTGAGTGAAGTCTCTTGCTTAACGCTTTGAATTGAGAGGAATATCGAAGGTACTTGACCTTATATGTCATGGACATCGTGGCCTTATACCTTTTAAAAAACCGATTTTTCAGATTCTTTAGCCGTTTTAGCTTTAGATTATACCATGGAACTTTATAGCAGTGCTTTTTCCTTAGAGGTATATTATTTATACAGATTTGTTTCATAAGATTTCTAAACATATTGAAACCCTCAGTGAGATCGCATCCCAGAAAAAGGGCTTCCCAATCAATAGAAGAGACCTCTTGAGCGATAATATCAAAATTACCACGTTTGAACGAAAAACTAGAAGCTTCATTATCAGACCCGATACTATGAAAAGTGTAAAACTCAATACCAATAGTGAGCGGAATATGGTGTAATCCAACGCAAGACAGAGGATCAACACATTCTTGCAAAGTATGATTAAAATTATCACTAACAAAAACGAGGTCGAGGGTTCTACCTAATTGATTGGTAAATCCATTTACCTGGGATAGATTAAGACTTAACAGATTGTCAATAAGACACATCTCAGAATTACTACTAACATTACTAGGAATAAGAGAAAGGCTATTATTCACACAAGACCATTCCACATTAGGTAAATTAAAATCACCAAGAATACAGAAATTACTACCTTCATGATTATGTACTAATTCTACAATGTTATTGACATGCGATGCATAGAGAGAGTCATTACTAGATGGCGGTATGTAGGAAGCACAGATGAAAATTTTAGAGATGCTATGTACAGATACACAGAGTTGGTCCAACAGTGAATCGTTTTCACAGAGATCAACAAGCGATGAATTAAGATGACGACGCACAGCGATTAGCACTCCTCCACCTCTCGACAGCCCCGTTTTAGAATTATCCCGATCATTTCGATATACGTTATAGAGGTTTTGATCAAAGAATTCACCATCATGGAAGTCAGTGTTAAGCCATGTTTCAACAATAACGAAAACATCGTAATCGCCATGCGAGCTCATATTGTAGAGCATGTTTGATTTTGTTCGCAGGCCAGAGGCATTTTCAAAGTAGATGTTTAATTTTTTAGAGCACTTAGCTAGACTAGGAGCCCGGTGAACCCTCTCTCTTCGGAAAAAAACGAAAAGGCTTAACCGTAACATTGGTCGGCCACAGTTCGGGATTGAAAAGTTTAGGATAGTCGTTAGACAATACGCGAACTTTGAAAGAAACTCTAACTAGAGTGTTCATATCAGCATCCTTTTTCGTAAGCTTGAAACACGCTAAGTTAGCAGGATCAATGTTAGCATGCTTGGAAATGTAATTAACAATGTCCGTCTCCGTAACAGAGGGCAAGAAAGACGAAATGTGAATCCACTTGCGACGAACAAACACAGCCAGATCCATGTTACTATTTTTACCACTAACAGCCGAGCCTAGTTTTTTATATGCTGGGTTATCAGCAGAAACAGCCGAGCCTAGTTTTTTATATGCTGGGTTATCAACAAGCACAGGTGATTTGCTAACAGCAGCATTGTTATTCGTCGGTTTAGCGTTAGAAACGCCTGCAGCGGCATCCACATATGTCAAAGCGCCGGCAGCACAGAGAACAGCAGTGTTAGTGGGCTGGGTGTGTATAGAACTATTGATATCACGACTGGCATTTGTAGTTGGGAGCGCAAGAGTATTTGAAGTAGCTGAGAGAGTAGTTATAGTTGGTGTGGATGTATATGAAACTGTAGATGTAGATGGCGGGTTCAAAGAAAGATGAAATTGCTCACACCAGCGATAGAGTTAGTCAAGGTCATTTTGCAATCTTAAGGCATCATCAGGCCCCTTAATAGCAGAAAATAACTTTAAGTCATCAGCGTAAAGCAAACACTTGGCGAACGAGAAGCAGTCACCAATGTCATTGATAAAAAGAATAAAAAATAACGGTCCTAGTATACTACCTTGGGGAACTCCAGAGGTGGCAACAAAGGGCCTGGAGGATACACCGTCAATATTAACAACACATTGCCTGTTAAATAAATAAGAGGCAATCCATCGCAGAAATGAGGAATGAAAACCAAGAAAAGCAAGTTTCCCTAATAAAACCCTATGGGAGACCCTATCAAAAGCTTTAGAGAAGTCTGTGTAGATGCAATCCACTTGAAAACCTGCAGTAAATGACTCAACACAGTATTCACTAAAGACCGCAAGATTAGACACGGTTGATCTGCCAGCGACAAATCCATGTTGATAGGGAGAAATAAGAGATTTAACAGCAAAACTCAGCTTTGCATTGACGGCATGCTCAAAAATCTTGGAAATAGTAGACAGCTTGGAAATGGGCCTGTAGTTGCGAACATCATTCTTGTTGCCTTTTTTAAAGACAGGGGTAATTGAAGTAATTTTCCAATCACTGATGAACGTCCCAGAAGACAAGGATTTATTAAAAATCAGTCTTAACGGATATATTAGACCCGGACAACACTTTAGCACAACTGGACACAAACCATCAACATCAGACCGAGAGGAGGATTTTAGCTTAAGGATAGCCTTACTAATACCCTGCAGTCAACTTAACTAGTTTTATACTAATCAAATACCAGTCAGCCAGACGGCCTCAACTAGTTCGAGTTCTGTAATTTTTCCATATTAGCAACTGGTATTTTTAACACGGCGATGTCCTACGAGATGGCAATTGTCCGTCTCTGCATCAGCACCATACCAATTGGCTGACTATTCAGCCTCTGCATCAGGAATATACCAGTTGATATACTTGTTATTATACACATCAGTATCATACCATTTAAGATACTAGTTTATATACACGTCAGGATTGTACCAGTTGAAAGAATAGTTCATATATACATCAGAATCATACCAGTTGGCAGACTAGTTCAGGTATGCATCCGAATCATACCAGTTGACAGACTAGTTCATATATGCATCGGAATCATACCTGTTGACAGACTATTTCTTATATGCATGAGAATCATACCAGTTGACAGACTAGTTCATATATGCATCAGAATCATACCAACTGACAGACTAGTTAAAAAAAGCATCGGAATCATACCAGTTGTCATACTAGTTCATATATGCATCAGAATCATACCAGTTGACATACCAGTTCATTTATGCATCATAATCATATCAGTTGACGTACTAGTTCAAATTTGCATGAGAAATATAACATTTGACATACTAGTTCATATATGCATCAGAATCTTACCAGTTGACATACTAGTTCATATATACATCAGAATCATACCAGTTGACATACTGCTCAGTCTATGCGGCAGGACATAGTAATCATTATGCCCATTCAGATCGTACCACTTGTCATACTAGTCCACGAATTTGACATTCATTCCAGTCTATGCACCAGTATCATAGTCAGCCTTTACATCAGCAATATACCACTTTATTCTTTAGAAAGCAGCGACTATTTGTATTTACCCAAACACGAAAAAGCATCTGTGAATTATAAGGTAAAAACGAAGCAGTTACAAGAGAAAAAGAAAAGCAATTGTCCTCTTCTGCATCAGCACCATACCAATTGGTATACTAGTCAGCCTCTGCATCAGCATTATACCAGTTGATATACTAGTTCATACACAGCCAAAATGAGCTAAAGGTTTTGAGTTCGATTCTCGGTAAAGTTAACACAAGTTTTTTTTTCTATATTTTTTAAATTATGTTGTTTATTGTATTTTTAATTTAATTATTGAATTCAACTTGCAATGGCTCCTTTCCAATTCCGCGTTCGTCAAGTTTGATTATACAGGTGAAGGCCCAATTGCATTCAACTTTGTAGGATCCACTTTCATACACATGCTGGGCCATACACTCGAGTTAAAGGAGCATTTTTAGAGTTAATTTATATTGTTATTGTCAATATACTCAACTTTATGCCGCAACGTAAAAAAATGGCGGTTATATACCAACAGGTTGTCATAACCTCTAACGAGACTTTTGCCGAAATTCTCTTCCAACTTATAGTGTGCTGCTTTGATTTTTTTCCTACAAGTTGGCGGGACCTAGTTTTTTTTAGCTTGCATATGCCGTTTGCCGAAGGAGTTGCTGAAGGAGTACACACTCCGTCAAGCCAACGAAAGGTGGCAACAATCCCCAGACATCCAAACAAACCTAGCCTGGGATCATAAAAGATCTAGAGGGATCATAAAAGATCTGAATGCAGTTACTTCAACAAAAATTACCGTTGAAAAATTGGTCAACTTCAGGATAACATTACGAGATTGTTGCTTTTACCAGTGCCTTTTTCCTATGTATATATGTACACCAGAAATATAGCAGTTGACATACTAGATCATATATACATCAGCATCATATTTGTATTTACCCAAACACGAAAATGCATCTGTGAATTACAAGAGAAAAAAGAAGCAAACCAAAAATTTTAAATAATGTTTGCATGTACTACAATAGATCGTACTAATGGTTGCGGTGTAATAAAGCCTTATAATAATAATGTAGTATGAAATGGAATTTTTCTAATTAGTATTTTTCTAAAATAGATTAGACTTTTTCTGACTACACCTTTTTCAGTTTATATTCAGAAAATTACAATTGATATTCAGAAAACTTTCTGAATATAAACTGAAAAAGGTGTAGTATGATTTCAACCCGAGATTCATACATACTTGCATACTAGTACGAACCAGGATTTTTCTGACTAGTATGATTTCGCCCAGCAAATTATAGTTGTATACTAGTATGTTTTCTGATTAGATTGGCATTGATTGGTTTAAGGGTAATCAGCAAAGGACTAGTATGAAAACATCCATAAAATGTATAGTAAACGAGCTAGGTGTCTGCTGAGTAGTTTGGAATTGATTAGTTTGAAGAAATTAAGTAGTATGAATACACCACAAAATGTTTAGTCGAAGAACTATAATGTTGCTAAGTAGTTTGGCATTGACTGGTGTAAAGCTAATCAGAAATGAACTAGTATGAATACACCACAAAATGTACAGTCAATGAACTACATTGTTTGCCGAGTAGTTTGGCATTGACTGGCTTAAAGGTAATCAGAAATGATCTAGTATGAATACACCACAAAATGTATAGTCAGTGAACTATATTGTTTGCTGAATAGTTCGACATTGACTGGTTTAAAGGTGATCAGAAGTGAACGCTGGCTGACAGGAATGATGCCCGAAAATTCTATGAAAAGATCCGGCGGATGACGGAAGGTTTTAAGACCGGGGCAAGCTCCTGTAAGGACAATAATGGCGACCTGGTAACCGACGTACGAAGTGTACTTAAATTATGGAGGGAGCACTTCTCCTCACTGCTAAATTGCGAGGGAGACGTCGAACCCGATACCCCAATCCCTGACGATGGAAAAGTCGTCCCACCACCTGACTATGATGAAGTGAGGATAGCTATATCCCTGCTCAAAAACAACAAAGCGCCTGGAAAAGACGGACTACCCGCCGAGCGGAGGCGAAGAGCTGGTAAAAAGCATGCATCAGCTCTTATGCAGAATATGGTCAGACGAATGCATGCCTCCGGATTGGAATTTAAGTGTGCTTTGCCCAATCCACAAGAAAGGCGATCCCGCTAACCGCACCAACTACCGCGGAATTAGTCTTCTTAATATCGCATATAAGGTTCTTTCTAGCGTGTTGTGTGAAAGGCTGAAGCCCATCGTAGATAAACTGATTGGACCTTATCAGTGTGGCTTTAGACCTGGTAAGTCTACCATCGACCAGATTTTCACGATACGCCAAATCCTGGAGAAGACCCATGATAAGAGAATCGAAACTCACCATCTCTTTGTCGATTTTAAAGCCGCTTTTGACAGCGTAAAAAGGAGTTGCCTGTATGCCGCCATGTCTGAATTTGACTTCCCTGCAAAGCTTATACGGCTTTGTCAAATGACGTTGAGCAATACCAACAGCTCCGTCAGAATCGGGAAGGACCTCTCTGAGCCATTTGAAACCAAACGAGGCTTCAGACAGGGCGACTCCCTTTCATGCGATTTCTTCAATCTGATGCTGGAGAAGATAATTCGAGCAGCAGAGCTAAACCGCAATGGTACAATCTTTTACAAGAGCGTGCAATTGCTGGCGTATGCCGATGATATTGATATCTTTGGCCTTAACAACCGCGCCGTAAGCGCTGCCTTCTCTGGACTGGATAAGGAAGCGAAAAAAGTGGGTCTTGCCGTGAACGAGGACAAGACGAAGTATTTGCTGTCATCAAAGAAAGAATCGGCGTACCTGCGCCTTGGCAGCCATGTCACTGTTGATAGTTACAAATTTGAAACTGTGAGGGACTTCGTCTATTTGGGAACCAGTATCAACACCGAAAATAATATCAGTCTAGAAATCCAGCGGAGAATCACTCTTGCCAACAAGTGCTACTTTGGACTGAGTAGGCAATTGAGAAGTAAAGTCCTCTCTCTAAGAACAAAGATCACGCTCTATAAGTCTCTCATCATACCTGTCCTGATGTATGGCTCATATTCATGGACAATGTCAAGAGAAGATGAGATGGCCCTTGGAGTATTTGAGAGAAAAGTTCTCCGGAAGATTTATGGTCCTTCCCGTGATGCCAACGGCGAGTATAGAAGGAAATTTAACGATGAGCTGTACGAGCTCTACGCAGATCTGACCATAGTCCAGCGAATTAAAGCCCAAAGACTCCGCTGGCTGGGCCATGTTATGCGAATGGACAAAGAAGCTCCAGCACAGAAGGTTTTCCTATCGTCGCCTGAATTCGGCAGCAGAGGAAGGATGACTTGAACTCCCTTGGGGTTTCCAATTGGCGTCCGTTATCGCTAAAAAGGAATGACTGGCGTGCTTTGATACGAAACGGCCAAAATCGCTTAGGCGGTTAAGCGCCAATAAATGATGAGAAGTGAACTAGTATGAATATACCACAAAATATATAGTCAATGAACTATATTGTTTGCTGAGTAGTTTGGCCTTGACTGGTTTGAAGCTAATCAGCAATGAACTAGTATAAATACACCACAAAATGTATAGTCAATGAACTATATTGTTTGCTGAGTAGTTGGACATTGACTGGATTAAAGGTGATCAGAAATGAACTAGTATGAATACACCACAAAATGTACATTCAATGAACTACATTGGTTGCCGAGTAGTTTGGCATAGACTGGCTTAAAGGTAATCAGAAATGAACTGGTATGAATACACTACAAAATGTATAGTCAATGAGCTATATTGCTTGCTGAGCAGTTTGGCATTGACTGGTTTAACGCTAATCAGCAATGAACTAGTATGCATACGCCACAAAATGTATAGTCAATGAACTAGAATTTTCACTGAGTAGTTTGGCATTGACTGGTTTTAAAACTAGTCAACAATGCACTGGTATGCATATGCCACAAAATGGTTAGTCAATGAACTAGTATGTTTGCTGAGTAGTTCGGAATTTGACTGCAGGGTATCCTCAGAAGAAAGACATAGCGTTCCAAAGTTAATAGCACAGTCCTGACTCTTCGGGATATCTTCTGGGTCGAAATTTGATTTGAAAAACTCCGCAAACAAATTGGCTGTTTCAGTCGGGGAATTCGCTGAATTACTGTCAAGAAAGACTCCTGTTGGTACACTCGCACAGCCCTTTTTTGACTTAATATAGTTCCAGAATGATTTCGGGTTCGATTTAATGTTTGACTCAATGTTACGAATGTAATTGGTATATAAAAACTTATCCAAATTATTAAAGCTTCTAAGATAGAACTTGTATTTAATAAAGAACAAATGATTCTTTGTGTTTTTGAATTTTTTGAAATATTTGTTTCTAAGGTTCTTCAGTTTCTTTAGGTCCCTTTAGTACCACGGTAATTTGTAGGGCCTTTTTCTTCGAACCGGAATCCAATCCAATGATATGATGCCCATTGCTTTCGAACAACTTCAATGCTAAGCTATTTCCCCTAAAAGGCATTTTGAGTTTTCCCATAAAAACATAAATGAACTAACCCAAACAAAAAATGAAGAATTATTTAGAAAAAAAAATATTTATATATATATATATATAATTTGAAGGTGTAAGATGTTAGATGTAGGGGGAATGGTGTAAGATATAAGATGTAGAGGGTAGGGTGTAAGATGTAGGGGGAAGGGTTTAAGATAAAAGATGTGATAATCTTCCCTTTTAGTTTCGGTTAGTTTATTTATGTTTTTATGGAAAAGCTCAAAATGTCTTTTTAGCGGAAATAGCTTAGTACCTGACAAAGATGTGCGGCATAAAAGACATTGGAGTTGATCGAAGGCATTGGGCATCAGAAAATTTTTATCGTATTGCATTATGCGACGTGGTATAGCAGTGCATAAATTCGAAAAATGTACACACATACGTTCTTGCTTGCAATGGGTACTCAACTACTCGTTTTTCATTAACACTACTGCAGTTACTAACATTGCAGCAGTTAGAGTTTTGGTGACCGCTGGTCTAAATCAAAGGGATCACAAGCATCTCTTAAAATTTTTCGCGGTGTCCTCAAGCATTTGAACTCAGCTTGTTCCTCTTCCAAAAGAATGGCCGCTACTGCAATCGAATTAATTTTTAAGTACCTACTTACTTATTTTATGGATTTTAAGATTGCACTTCTTTGTTGTTTTTTTGAGTAGGTAATTTGGTTTTGTTGAAAATGCGCTTTTTTGTTGGTTTATTTTGACAGCTGATCAAGTGAAAAATCTGGAAGCATTAATTCGAAGTTTGGAAGTTTAGTTGGCAGCACTACCTACGAAACGTCGGAACTGCCAATACCAATTTTCCCGCATTCGGTAAATTTTTTCCCTTTCCGATGGAAGCTCGTAATTAATAATAGGCCCCCATATTATCAATTTTTTAAATTGCAATTCCTCAAAAACTACTGAACCGATTTCGAATATTTTTATACCATTCGATAGGTATTTTGATTCCCTTTAATCATAAGGGGGTAATAAGTAAGGGGGTAAAAAGGGGCTTGACCCTTTAGTAGTTTTTGAGTAATTGCAATTAAAAAATGCATAATATGAACTTTAACCTTTAATAACTTTGTTTGTTGTTGTTTCCAAAAAACAAAAATTCACAGTAGCACTCAGCTCAACCATTGCTATAAATATTAGAAATTTCATATTTGTAACAGATCGTGCTATTTTTTTCTAAATTTGTGGGGCTGCGGGCACCTCGAAACATCCAAGTAGGTTAATAAAATTTCACTCCACCTATACCCTGAAAAAAGGCGCAAAGCCTTAAAACGGCCAGGTCGGTCAAAGAAATAAAAAAACAATTGGGCAATTCACAAGATTGTCGTATTCGTCTATCGTTGTATGTTTCCATGGTTCCCAATAGCTTTGTTTCTTTCCTGCTAATTATGAATAATTATGAATAATTAGCAGCGAATTCAGCAGCTTTTTGACATTTAATTGAGAGAGAGAGCGCCAATTCGCTGCAAGTTATTGCTGGAGATTTTTCGTCCAGCAGAAACCAGCAAGCAAGAACAGCTGATCGATGACATAGCAAAACAACAACAAAAAATTTAAATTCAAATTGTTAGCCAATCAGAAACGTAACAGCTGTTTTTTCTGCAAGTTTCTGCTGAACCCTGTTCGACGAAAAATTAGCAGAAATGAGATTTTGACAGCTTTCTAAAAGACTCTCTTCTGCTGACAGTTCTTTGCTGGAGATTTCAAGAAACAAAGCTAATATAAATTTCTTGAAAAATGTAGCAAAACGAAATAGTAGACCTTGTGAATTGCGTAATAGTCACAAATAATTGAAACACAATTAGCATAACATCTTCCAGGTTGGTTGAAGTGGCTGCCGCAAAGGCACACCTAGGCCAGTATTAAAAGGCCCGTTGTGATACCATCAACACTGGGAAAGTCAGTCCCGGGACCCAGCCATATGGAAAATCCCAGTGCTATTGGGACTCTCCACATAGCCGAATCCCGGGGCTGACACTCCTAAAACCGACACCGTTACACCTCCTCGAACCATTTAGATGACTTGATGAAAGCCATCAAGTCCTTTATGTCCAGCTCCGCTACCTGGCGTAGGCTATCCAGGAAGGGAACTCCGAAAAAGCGCCTTCTCGCGCCGCTTAAAGCCGGGCAGTTGCAGATGAGATGCTCCACCGTTTCCTCCTCCTCATCATCTTTGCAACTCCTACAGCATGCTCCTCTGAACAAACACTAAGGAGGATGGGATCGTGTGTAGAAGTCCACGCAAGTGGGGTGGGGAAAGTTTTCGACGGCCATTCATTGGGTATGGCCAGAGCGATTCTTCTATGTGCGGTCCAAGCAGGTCACTGCGCCCGCGTCGTATCCTATGGATAGCCACTGAACATCCGTTCGATGGTGAACTGATGTGAGAAGGTGCGGCTGCAAGCGGGCGTCTGTCTTGGATCAAGCGGCTCGCTATATAAATGTGTAACTTAAATCCAACTCCCCAAGAAACGGGTTTGGGGCCCACCACATAAAACAAAAATTCCAATGATCGAGCCTCGGATATGATAACTCACTTTTCAGATAACGACCACAGCAAACGAACTAGGAATGTGATAAATGAAATCAAGGCATGTACATGGAATGTCCGAACCCTTAGTAGAGGAGGTGACGATGCCCGCCTAGTTGAGGTCCTCAATAAGGCAAAAGCTGATGTTATAAGAACATCCGAACCTACAATGTCTACTGGAGCGGCCACACTATTGAGCGCAGATTCGGCATCGGTTTTGTGGTAGGAAAGAGACTTGTGAAACTTGTAGTATCGTTCACACCCCAATCCGAATAAAACTAAGATTTTTCACCATATCGTTTATCTGCGTGCACGCACCGACCGAGGACAAGAACGACGTGGAAAAAGATGCATTCCACGCGAATTTAGAAGAAAGTTATGAGCGCTGCCCCCGTCATGATATCAAAGTCGTGCTTGGCGGCTTTAACGCCAGGGTGGCCAAAGAGGGTGTCGTATCCAGCACCAGGTTCAAGCATAAAAAGATCCATCAAACAACATGACTATCGCCAGATCTGAAAACACGCAACCAGATAATCACTTTGTGATAGACGGACGGCATGCCTCCAGCGTTATGGACGTACGTACGATGCGGGGTCCGAACATCGACTCCGATCACTACTTGGTAGCAGCCAAGATTCGTACCCGCCTAAGTACAACAAAAGAGGCACCACAAAAAACGCAAGGAAAGCTGGACGTCGAAAAACTGCAGTCACAACAGGCAGCCAATGAGTTCGCATAACGACTCGCACACCTGCTCTATGAGGGCACATTTCAACCGAGCGGGGTGCACGGCAACAGCTGGTACGATGATAGTGTGCAAGGACGCAGTGAAAAGAATGGACGACGCCTATAATGCAACGTTAAAAGCGAATGCAACGAGGAGCGTGTGTGAACACTCCCGCGAAATGAAGGGGCAAACTCCTGTAAAAATAAACGGTGGTAAGGTGCATGCACCAACTCTTGTGCAGAATATGGGTGGATGAATGCATGTCTGAAGATTGGAATTTAAGTGTTCTCTGCCCAATCTACAAGAAGGGCGATCCCGTAAACTGCGCCAACTATCGTGAAATCAGCCTTTTGTGTATCGCATATAAGGTCCTATCAAGCGTATTGTGCGAAAAAGGGTAGCCAAGAATTTAGTCGATGAAAATGGTTCCGTGTGGGGAAAAACCGCCAAAAAGTTTAATCTGGAGCACAGCTCGTCAATGGAAATATCAGTTGCCATTTTCATGCAACTCCGGTGGAGAAGGGGCACAGTAATGCAGCAATTAACAGATAGGGCATTACTTTGTGGCACTATAGTGTATACTTGCTACATCCTAAGGCGATTTGATCCTTAGTTTCTGGATTCTACGGACGATTGTCTACCATTTAGTGGACCGATCTTCCAGATCTGAAACTAGCTGCGCATGATTGACTGGGTCAACGCTTTCGGCTTATATGAAGTGACTGTAAGGATATCAGGTTAAAAATGGGAACAACGAAGGTGTTAAGCTGCGTACGGGCCTGGCATAAGTTGATAATATGTAATAGCTTGTTACGTGCGACTTGCTGGGGGGAACAGTGTTTAAATCCCGTTCGACCGTGCATGCCTCGACTGCCGCGCAGGTATACTTGCGTGTGGCACGAGCTAGCTCGTCGGACTGTGGGGTGGTTCTTGCGACCCCGAAGCACGCCTGTCGCACCTTACAAAAAAATCATACCTGTCCTTCACTTCAGCTTCAAGGATATTCATCCCTCCTTTTACAACCCACTCCGTTCTTCCCTGGCCACGGTGTCCTTTGACCTGCCACTCAAAACCCCCCCTTCCATGGTCGGCCGTGGCATCTGTGGTTCGCCGACCCAAAGTGCACCCCCCTTTCCCCCCCCCCCTCACTAGTCCTCCCCGTCTCCCATTCCTACCTCTTGGTCCGTCCGTGTCATCCGCATCTGAAATAAGGAGCACTCAACTTCTCTGAAATCAAATTCAACACATGGCGTTTATTAATCAGTACTTATGAGCTACGTAGTGTATGCATGGATATGCTGAGTTCTATATGTATAGATTTAGGTGTATATAATTCATTAAAATGTGTACTTAAATTACTAAGAGTACGCCGCCTAACTGGCTGACGTACTGCTGGCCCTGGCGGAGCCTCACCCTAATACTTCGGTAGCCCCTATCGAGCGTGCACTATTGTGGCACAGAAACGAGGAGCTCATGAGTAGCTTCTCTTATCACCTACCCTAACCTCCAAGGCGCCTTGTTTACCAGGGTTGTGAATGGGTGCTCAATGAAGCGACCCCCAGAAGTTTTGAACCCCCTTGTTTGCCCCTCGGTTCCCTACCAGGATTAATCCACAGCCGGTGGACCTCCGAAGCTTCAGGCGAGACGACGCCGCAGACTTGCTTAATCATTCAGTAATGTACTTGGGCAACTTAAACGCCCTTCACTGTGCCACTGCACAGCAGCAGCACTGTATAAGAAAAACTAAAGAGATTAACAATTATTCGGGTTTCTTAACCACTAGCCTATCTAGTTGACAACCCCTCTTCCATGAGCTCGGGCGATAGCATATCCTTCGCGAAAATACTTATCAGGTAGCAGCAATGCTGGCCCCGCTTCCGTGTATGTGGGCTTATCTGCCCGGTGCGCATCCCTGTCGATGCAACCTATCGGCGCCCTTGGTATTTCACAGATACTCTGCGATTGTACCCACGCGTATAGATACGCGATAACTTAATTCTAAAAACCTGGATTTCCCCGAATGATGGTGGCTGCCTCGATTCTGATCGGAGTATCCAGGAATATGACGCTGGCCTCTTGCAACGGTCGACTCGTGCCTTGTTATTGACGCCGTTTCCCTTCTGGTTGTAACTTATAGCCGCATGTGACTGCCACGCTGCTTTATGTTATCGACCGTCTGCCTTCTATCTTGTTCTTCCCTAAATTTTCGAGTATGTTAGCAGGCTCCCTTTCACCTATTTACTGGATACTCGGATTCCTTCTCCCTTTTCCGGATTTGGAATTGCTTTTTCCAATAACTGAGGGGGGGAATTTCACCACCGGTTCTACCGTCCAGATCAATAGAAACTGCTTTTATAGGCGTCCCGATGCCTCTAATTTTTCGCGATTTAAAATTTCACGATTGTTCACACCTGTTGTCGGGTCGTTCACAAAAAGGGAAGGAAGTTTAACCGACGATACGGTTGGCTGCTGTTGCGAATTGACATATGTCATTCGCTGACAAGGACAAAAGGGAGCGTTCTGAGAGTGGGTTGCCGGATCGTTTTATCAGCTAACCACAGGGTGTCCGCAACAGGGCGCGCGCTGCAGCCAAGCTCTGGTTGGCGATGCGCTCGAAAGACCGGTCACCCTTCTTACCGTCGCAGGTCTTTAGCGTGGTAAATCCCCACCGAGCGTCCGTTTGAGTCACCGAGCTCGTACAACGCGTTCCCCTTCACCGCTAGAACCATTGACCGGAGATACTTTGGTGCGAGCTTCGCGCTAAACCGCTCAGCGGCATTGCTCAGCGTGAAGTTCCTCTGTACACGATCTCGCCCTCTCTGTACCTGACTGGCCGGGCTCGCATGTTATAACTTTGCTGCCCCTTCCTAAACCCTTCCTCCAGGTTCCGGATCAATTTCTCCCTTATCAGCGACACCCGATCCCTGCCGTGCAACGCCCCTATATCTCCTTCCTATAGTGCCTCTATCCGCCGCAAGGTCTCGTACGCACCGGCATGCTGGATCATCGCCTGTCCAAAAGCTGCTCTGTAAGGCTCGAGCCCGATCGCCTCGTGTACTGCACTTCGCAGAGCGAACGCCACATGCGATACATGTTGATCCGAGTGACACTGATCCAGCCCCGCGACATACGCCCTCAGCATCGCGATCAGCGACCGATTGACCCTCTCGGACGCGTTCGTTCGTTCAGCAGTCCCGCAAAGGAATCCGCCATAAACTGTCTGCCATTGTCCGAGTGTAAGGTTTCCGGTACCCCGAATATGTGGAATACGTCCTTCTCCAAGTAGTTGACAACGTCCGCCGCTAGAGCTTGCCGCTTTGGTTTCAGGAAAACGAACTTCGTCAGATGATCGAGTGCAACAAATATGACTGTGTTCCCCTCTCGGGATCGCGGGTATGGTCCACAGAAGTCGACGTATAGCCGTTGAAAGGGTCTTTCTGACTTGAAGCGGTCGGTCACCGGAGGCCTTGATGTTGCATGCGGCGCTTTCGAACATTTGCACAGTTCGCACCTGGCAACGAAATTTCTGACCGAGCCCACCATACCTGGCCAAAAGCATTTGCTCCTCAACCTGTATAATGTTTTCGCGGTCCCTCCGTGCCCTGCCGACCGATCGCAGTGCGCCTTCTCCAGTAGCTGTTGCCTCATCCCCTCCGGAATCCATATTCTCCATACTGACTCTTCCACGTCCTCTACGCCTCTTGGCCGCACTCGCTTGTAGATTACGCCGTCGACCACCCGTAAATCAGGCAATCGCTCGGAATTTTGTTCAATTTGGCGACCAAGCGACGTGTCCGATTCGCTGGTAAATTCCGGCGATGCAAAGTCTATCTCCGCAACGGTCTCTGGAGCGCTCACCTCATCCATATGTATGCGACTCAAGGTGTCTGGAACGACGTTCTGGGCGCCCCTTCTTTGTTTTATCTCGAAATCAAATCCCTGCAACTTTAAGCTCCACCTAGCCAACCGTCCGGCGAGGTCCTTCTGCCCCATGAGCCACTTCAGACTCATGTGGTCAGTAATTATCGTAAATGGCAGCCCCTCTATATACGCACGGAACTTCTTCACGCTTACGACTGCCGCTAAGCACTCCCACTCCGTGATGGTATAGTTGCGCTGGGCGGAGTTAAGTTTTTGGGACATAAACGCGATGGGTCGCTCATTGCCGTCGTCGTCTTTCTGAAAAAGCATGCTGCCTATCCCTTGAGTGGACGCGTCACACTGCACATAAAACGCTTCGAGAAGTCGGGGTTTACCAGGACATCAGCTGAGGTGAGCGCCCTTTTTAGCGCCTCGAATGCTTCCACCGCTTCTGCCGACATGGCAAAGGATTTGGCCTTGCGCAGGCACTCCGTCATTGGCGCCGCAATCGTTGCAAAGCTTGAAATGAACCGCCGGTACCATCCACACATGCCCAGAAATCGGCGCAGCTGCTTGATGGTTGCAGGTACCGGAAATTCCACGATGGATCTCACCTTTTCGGGATCGGTTTTGAGCTCTCCCTGCCCTACAATAAACCCTAAGTATTTGAGCTCTTTTTGACAAAATTTAGACTTGGTCAGGTTAATCGTAAGGCCTGCGTTGGCGAGACACTCGGCCACCTCCGTCAGATGAATCAAATGCGTCTCAAAATCCGGGGAGCATACGAGAAGGTCGTCAATGTAAACGAAGACGTTCTCCCTCAGACGTGATGGAATAACCTTATCCATGAGCCTACACAACCGCTGACTCGCACTGCACAAGCCGAATGGCATGACCTTGAACTGGTACAGCGGTCTCCCCGGAACAGTGAACGCCGTATTTTCCCTTGATGACTGTTCTAACGGGATCTGCCAAAAGGCGTCCTTGAGGTCGATGCCCGAGATGAAATGTGTCTCCCGCAAACGAGCCAATATCCCTTCCACATGTTGCGTTGGGTAGGCATCCTTTTTGGTGCGCTCGTTTAATTTTCGCATATCTACGCACAGTCGCTTCTTCCCGGGTTTCTCCACTAAAACAATCGGCGAACTCCAAGCACTATTACTCTCCTCGATAACGTCTAGCTTGAGCATGCGATCGATCTCCTCGTAGGCGTATCTCTGCTTGACCGGCGACATTGGGTAGTGGCGCTGTTTCACTGGCACCGTGTCATTGGAGACCTCTATCGAGTGTTCCACGAGGTGCGTCCTTCCGAGACCAAGCTCTGCAAATGACCGGAAACAATCTCTTTACACGCTCTAATTCTCTGCTCTGGCCGGCGGTCAGGTCCAGCTGTCCCTGGGTCTCCAATTCTGAGATAACCGTGGGCGCCACCCCAAAGGTATCCCATAAGTCGATCCCCAGGTACAACTCCTGCTTTAAACTGGGCACCAAATACAAATTGGTTTGACCTTCCCGCGCCAACCTATCTCCACCTCGACCTTGCCGACCACAGCTTGCGCTTTCCCATCTGCCGTTTTTAGATGCTCCTTGAGCTTGAGTAACTTGGCCCCCATCCTCTCTTCCCACGCGCGCGCCACTGACCCGAAACAGCTTATGGAGGCGCCACTGTCCAGCAGACCCTGCATTGTCGGCCCATCGACCTCAACTTAAACATATGGCCGCTTCTCTACGACATCGCGGATCACCGTTTCTTCTATAGCCCTGGCTTCGCGCCGCTTTTCCTTTGCGCGCTTGCGTATCCCAGTGATCTTCCTCCATCTTCGACTATATCCGGGCTTCACTGTATCCAGCGCGCCATTCTCCTTGCCAGTGGGTTTTGGTTCGGAGGATGCGCCAAAGATTCTCGCACGTATCGCGTCATACCTGTCCTGTCGCTCGCCTAGGGAGAGATGGCTCGCCGGCCCGCGCGCCGGTCGCACTCTATGTTTATCTTCTAAGAACGTCTGTGTTTGGTTTAAAAAAAATGTACTGTCAGGTCTTCTCAAAATTATATTGTCTGGCAAAGCTACTTCTCCGGGATCCCGAGGCGCTGGCAAGGTTCCCCGGTCTTCATGCCTGCCTCCGGGTTTTTCGCCTGGCATCCTTCGCACAGCTGCTTACTGGGCTGGTTGCATTTGTAGCAGATCATGCTATGAAGGCGCCCATCGCAAGTGTGCCCTGTGATCCGGCCCTGCGGCTGATCCTCGCGTTTAATCCCTATTCCGCTCGCGGACTCCTTGTTCAATGGCCTGTCTCTGGAGGGTCTGTGGAACGCTTCCAATGTACCAGACTCCTCCTCGCCATGATCGTCTTGCAACTCTCCCAGCACCTTCCTGCGGTACGGTTTTGTTTCATATTCCGATAAGTGTTTTTCCGCCCGTCGACATTCTCTCCTGAGGTCCTCCAATGACTCAATGCGACAACCAAAAATAAGGTCTTTTATCCGGGGCTTCAGGCTCCTCCGCATCAAATTGACCAGACTCATCTCCGGTAGCCTTGTCCTCATTGTCAATTCCATCCCTCGGACCACAGCGTAATACTCCTCGAACTTCTCTCCATACTCCTCTTTACGTTCATTCATCGCTTGGCGGATTTCCTCATCGCAGTCCGCTTTGCGAAAGTGCTCCACTATTGCCTTCCGGAACGCCTGGAAATCTACTATGCTGTCGTCAGGGTGCTCCTCAGTGTACAGCCAGTACCACTCCTGTGCTTGCCCTTCCAACAGCAGATGGAAATTCGTAAATAGGTCCTGCGATGAGATATTGTGCTTTTTCCTGAGAGTCTCCACCCGAAACAGGAAGCGTTCGATAGGGATCGCTTTCGGACCGTCGTCGAACTTGAGGTGCCAATCGCGTATGATCTTTGTTGCTCCTCTCTCATACTGCGCGCCGCCCCCCTTTCGTCGTTCTACCGTCTGTGGTGCCAAAATTTTCCTCGCGCTCGTCATTGCTTATATTCACCACGCCCGCCTCCGCGTCCGATGACCAATCATCGCGTCCCTCTTCCTCTCGCGCGCCCCTGTCGGCCCCTTCCAAGCTAGTTAGCCGGCTTGCCAAATTATTTACGTCCCTCCTGAAAATCTGGGCGACCTCTTTGACTGCTTCCGTCGTCTACCGGCTCAGCTCCAGCTGGTATTGGACGAACATGCCCTCGAATTTTTTCATCATTGCCTCTCCTACCGCGTCAGCCGTTGCTCCCCTGTGACTGGGATCTAGAGGGGTGTTGCTCCTCTCTGTTTCTGACCCCATCGAGCCACCCTGCGTGGCCTGGCCATGATTTCCTTCCGGGATATGCTGCCTCTCTCCCGCTTCCAGCCGTGTCCTCTCGCCGGGGCCTCCATTCATCCCTTGCTGCAGGTTTTCACTGCCCACTACGCCCGTGCTGCTACACCGCTCCAGCTTGCTCGGCGGATCCGACATCGCGAAATACGTGTTGTCGCTCCCCACCAGCCGCTTCTGCTCACAGTAGTTTCCGAGGCGTTGGTGTAACCGAAAATTTACTCAAGTCTACTAGACTACCGATTGCGCTACCGTAGCGCTCGATCGCCTGACGAACGTTTATACCCAAGTAAGAAAAAATATACCGGCCTAGGAAGCTTACGAGAAAGTGATCTGCTAAGACCATCCGATGAAAGAACCCTAAATAAGCGCGGTTGGTAATAGGTATATATATGTTGGAGGCTCTATATACGTGGTTTTATGTATGTGTTCTATAGTTCTATAGCTTGCTTAATGATGTACTGTAGATAAAGTGCCAAAAGGTAAATAAAAAAACGATAAAAGTGAAATTGGTGACTCCTTTTCAGATGCGGCGTTTGTACGCCTACCGTCGTCCGTATGTTTCTGCCCCCCCTCTGAAACCTAGCCTTACCCCCGTGTTTCCTCCGCTCTAGACACTATTGGCTGGCGCCACTGTGGTCAACTAAGATGCCTAGAACGCTAACCCCCCCTGGATTGCCAACCCGATCACTGTCGTCCGCTCTAAGGATGGCGAGACGAGCTGCCCGGGAAGACGACTCCCGGTGATGGAGGTTATCCCCTCGCCACATTTGTCCAGCTGAACCATGCCAAAACAAGCTGGCTGATGTTGGGACCCCCTTCACCCTTCCTGCAACACCGACACTGTTGACTTGATATGTATAGATTTAGGTGTATATAATTCATTAAAATGTGTACTTAAATTACTAAGAGTACGCCGCCTAACTGGGTGACGCACTGCTGGCCCTGGCGGAGCCTCACCCTTATACTTCGGTAGCCCCTATCGAGCGTGCACTATTGTGGCACAGAAAAGATTAGCTCATGAGTAGCTTCTCTTATCACCTACCCTAACCTCCAAGGCGCCTTGTTTACCAGGGTTGTGAATGGGTGCTCAATGAAGCGACCCCCAGAAGTTTTGAACCCCCTTGTTTGCCCCTCGGTTCCCTACCAGGATTAATCCACAGCCGGTGGACCTCCGAAACTTCAGGCGAGACGACGCCGCAGACTTGCTTAATCATTCAGTAATGTACTTGGGCAAGTTCAACGCCCTTCACTGTGCCACTGCACAGCAGCAGCAGCACTGTATAAGAAAAAGGAAAGAGATTAACAATTATTCGGGTTTCTTAACCACTAGCCTATCTAGTTGACAACCCCTCTTCCATGAGCTCGGGCGATAGCATATCCTTCGCGAAAATACTTATCAGGTAGCAGCAATGCTGGCCCTGCTTCCGTGTATGTGGGCTTATCTGCCCGGTGCGCACCCCTGTCGATGCAACCTATCGGCGCCCTTGGTATTTCACAGATACTCTGCGATTGTACCCACGCGTATAGATACGCGATAACTTAGTTCTAAAAACCTGGATTTCCCCGAATGATGGTGGCTGCCTCGATTCTGATCGGAGTATCCAGGAATATGACGCTGGCCTCTTGCAACGGTCGACTCGTGCGTTGTTGTTGACGCCGTTTCCCTTCTGGTTGTAACTTATAGCCGCATGTGACTGCCACGCTGCTTTATGTTATCGACCGTCTACCTTCTATCTTGTTCTTCCCTAAATTTTCGAGTATGTTAGCAGGCTCCCTTTCACCTATTTACTGGATACTCACCTTTGGGTGCGTTACCTTTCGACCAGCCGAAGCACCGTTGCCCGTGTGCTCCGGGTGATGCGCTGCTTTTCCTCCTAGCTTGCCACCTGTGTGGCCACTATAGATTAGTCTCCGCCGATTTCTTCGATCTTAACGATTTAAATTGTGCAACTATGTTTGTTAAGCCGGCTTCTTCACGACTTCGGATGTATTGCTACGTGTGTAGGAGAATTAATGGCTGTGCGAAACACACATTCTATTGGTACCCACCTTGTATGGATTCCAAACCGGGTGGCTTACACGCCTGTAGTTTTGCGCGCTCCTTCGAGCAAAGCTCGGATTCCTTCTCCCTTTTCCGGATTTGGAATTGCTTTTTCCAATAACTGAGGGGGGGGGGGGGGGGGGGGGGAATTTCACCACCGGTTCTACCGTCCAGATCAATAGAAACTGCTTTTATAGGCGTCCCGATGCCTCTAATTTTTCGCGAATTAAAATTTCACGATTGTTCACACCTGTTGTCGGGTAGTTCACAAAAAGGAAAGGAAGTTTAGCCGACGATACGGTTGGCTGCTGTTGCGAATTGACATATGTCATTCGCTGACAAGGACAAAAGGAAGCGTTCTGAGAGTGGGTTGCCGGATCGTTTTATCAGCTAACCACAGGGTGTCCGCAACAAGCTTTACCGCGGCAGTCCACGAGTGTCACACGCTCGTTTTTTTTGTTTTTGTTTTGAACGTACTAGCAATGAAAAGTTGCTTTTATACAAGTTAATGAACCCCACAAAATTTTATGGCGATAGGATGACGTTTTGAGGTGCCCCCAGCCTCACAAAGTTGAATGCAATAAGCACGAAGTATGAGGATTTATAGCCATGGTTGAGCTGAGTATTATTGTGAATTTTTGTTTTTTGGAAACAACAACAAACATAGTTATTAAAGGTTAAAGTTCATGGGGCTTATCATGAATTGCGACGGTTATCCCGTCATACTAACGGTAAATTGGCATCATTGATTGCGTCGTTGCTCCGAAATTCTCCCGCAAATTTAGAAATCCGTCAGATAGGCATCATTGTTTACGTCGGTAAACAAAGTTTTTACGATAGTTTTTCACGAAAAAAAATTGTCGGGAGCAGGAAAAATTGCAAAAAATTTGAAAAAGAAAATACTTAAATAAACTAAATTTTATTTAAATATGTCGCGTCCGGCACAAATCGACTGCAATACGAAAGACTGGTTGAAATGATGACGGAGAGGACAAACATTGCCGCGGGACACCCCACATCATCCAAAGAAAATGTCCAGAGCTTCTGCGAAGAGGTTGGTGTCCAGCTCAACAGTCTTGGTCCTCCAATTAGGGATACGACCACCTGGAAAAAGGTTTGTTCTTGGTTTTAATTTGGTAATTGTATAGATGCTAAGTTAGCTCGAAAAACAAGTCGGAGAAGGGTAGCCAAGAATTTAGTCGATGAAAATGGTTCCGTGTGGGGAAAAACCGCCAAAAAGTTTAATCTGGAGCACAGCTCGTCAATGGAAATATCAGTTGCCTTTATCGTGCAACTCCGGTGGAGAAGGGCAGAGTGCTGGTCAAAAACAAGACACCACCAAAATTCTCCTAGAAAAGCAAGTAAAACTCCAAGAAGATTTGAACAAGTCTGCAGCAGAATTTTATAAAACGTGTGAGGAAAAGACGGACGAGTTCAATGAAAAGTTCTGCAGGCTGAACAGTTACAATAAGGAAATGTTGGAAGAGGTGCGTCGTCACAACATTTCCATTTCATTTCATTTCATTTATTTATTTAAATTCGACACAAACATAAAGCGGTCGACTGTTAATATCATATTACACAACAGAAACAATATTGCAAAAAGAAATATATAAGATATAACAAAAGTATTATTAACATAAGTCAAGAAAAGTATACAGTTATTAGTTTATTTAAAATATTATTTGCAGCTAGCAGGAAGGCAGTGTCTCCAATTATCTCTCTCATTTGATCGATTCAGGCATGTATAGTTGTATGTAGAAATCATTAGGACCATCTGGATGGTTTTAAAGGGCGATTTATTAAGCATTGTACGTAGAAATCAGTGTTGACTGGAAAAGTTGTTTATGCTGTCGGAATGGACGCGATTCCGAGCAACATATGTATATACTTCGAGTATACTAGGAGCCATAAGAGTTTTACTGGCGGAATGGACGCGATTCCGCGCAGCAACTTGATAGAGCTATTAGCATGTTGTTCCCTGCTGATTACTTGTTTATTTTAATTAAGGATATTATTAGTGGTGCTGGCGGAATGGACGCGATTCCACGCAGCGTTAAAGGGTTCGAATATTATTGAAATACTGACAAACAATAAGGGCAAGTGTTCATATTGTTAGTCAGCAGATTGCAGACATACAAGTATTGCATTTTGTATAAGAGGAGAAGCCTGTTTCTATAGGGAGGTAGATAAATATTTGGATTCCAATTAACCACGCAAAGCAAAAATCAAAAATTGCTTTTGTACAGACTCAATCCGCTGTATATGAACTTGATATAAGGGGCACCAGACACACGAGCAATATTCAGGTATTGGGCGAACCAGTGATGTGTAAAGGAATTTCAATATTTTCAATATTTGACCTACTACTTTTTTTATGTAAGGGTATAATAAAAGATTGCTTCCAAATTGTAGGGAACGCCGCAGATTCAAGAGATAGTTCAAACAGTTTAAAAATCGGGTTGGTTAAATGTGTGGCACAGTAACTCAGCACACAACTGGGAACGCCATCCGGGCCAAGGGAAAATGTAGGTTTCAATGCCGGAAGGCATTGTAGAACGGTATTTTTATCTAAAACGGGTATGTGGATGCTATTAGAACTATCTAACTTATAAGGGTACGGACTGGACTGGAACCTATTAGATGTGTAAGTCGACTTAAAGAATTCTGCAAACAATCCAGAAATGTCATGATCCGAACTGGCACTCTTAGATCCAAGGAACAAGGAAGATGGAAATCCAGTAGTTTTCCTTTTTGAATTGACAAAATTGTTGAAACTTTTCGGGTTATTAAAAAATTGGGTTTTACATCTCTCTAAGTAACCTTTATAGCACTGTGGATTAAGCAACTGAAGGTTGGAGCGCGATACCAAATATTTGGAATAGTCAGCAGATGCTCCTGTTCGCTTAAAACGCTTGTATTGTGTAGACTTAATGTTGCTGAGTCTCACAAGCTGTTTAGACCACCAGGGCGGCCTAGCCGTACCAACACTAATATAACGAAGAGGGACACAGCTGTCGAAAAAACCGTTAAGAGAAATGTAGAAAATGGAGGTTGCCGACTCGATGTCTTTACAAGCATAGAGATCTGTCCAGTCGTGGTTGGCAAACAACTCATTAAGCTTGACAAAGTTCGTTTTATAGAACCATCGCGTACGGGGGCGGTGACTACTATACGCAGCACCAAGCCCCCCAGTTTGCACAATGTCCAAAGCTATCTCAAGCGTAGGATGTAGTGCATCTTCAGGAACGGATAACGGAGAAATTCGTTTAACAGCGACCCCTACGGAGTCGTCCACAAATACCAGATCCAGTATTTTATCTTTAGAATTTTGTACGTTATTGATTTGTACAAGAGAAATGTCCGAAAGTTCATTGAGGAAATCATACTGAGTGATAGGAGTTAAAATGTTTGAGTCGTTTGTGCCTACCCAACTAATTAAGGGCAAATTGAAGTCACCAAGCACCAAAAGGCGATCTGTATCTCGTAACTGACAATACAAGCTTCTAATAACTGAGTTATGTTGATTATATACAATAAGATTCGATTGAGGCGGTATGTACGAGCAGGAGATAAATAAGCAGGAACCAGGCATTGAAACTTTAACTGCAATGACTTCAATATCGGACACATTGTCTAAGACAACCAACTCAGATGAAAGACTTGAGTCAACAGCTATGAGGACGCCGCCTGCCCTAGTTTCACGATCACGCCGATAAACGACATAATTGTTGCAGAAAATATCAGAATTAAAATTATCTGGTTTTAACCAGGTCTCTGTAAAAGCAATTACATGGGCAGTAAAAGTCAAGCTATTTAGAAAAATGTTATTCAGTTTGGAACGTAGGCCACGGACATTTTGGTAATGGGCAACAAAAGTAGAGAAGGAAGTTAACTTATTCAGTTTTTTGAAGCATAATCAGTTTTCTGTTTGTCTGTGTACAAATGTACAACAGAATGTTTAGGCCAAAATGCAGGGTCAAGTACCCTGTCGAAAAATGAGTCAGGAACTGAGACTCTGAAAGATGAAACATCTCTTTCATACTTGAAGTTAAATTTGTAGACACTGATGTTGCTAGTAGGGGTAACACCAAGTTTGGAGCAAACGTACATTTTGATATCTTTTCGAGTCAACGACGGCAGCAGCCTTGAAACAAAAATAGCCCTTCGCGGTGGAACTCCGCTAACATCGGTTTGCGGGGCCGGGTTGGGCGAACGCCCAGACGCAGACTCGAGATTTACGGCAGAATTCCTTTCATCGGAATTGGTGGTATTGTCTCTATCACGGGTGCGCCTGTTTCTTAACGGTACAGTTTGCCACTCACCATTTGCAGTAATAGCGGATTGAGTGGACGGTTCAATGCATTTTCAGCTGTATTAGCGGGTTGAGGTTGCGGTATAATGTTGTTATCAACAGCAGAATTATCCGACGTAGATGAACGGATGCAATCGGCAGTTGAAAGCACAAGAGAAGGTATAATGGGCGTGATAGCACCATCAGTAGGCTTACGAGGAGGAGGGACAGAAGAGAGGGAACCCGAACCACTAGGTAGCGGCGAAAAAGAAAAAAGATCGGTTTCGGTAGAGGTTTTGGTAGTGGGTGAAGCACCGGAGCTAACAACAGCAGTTTTTAGCGCACTAATTTCCGCTGCCAAGTTATTAATTAATTTATTATTTTTTTTGGCACTACCTTTGTACCTCACCTTAACCTTTTCTTTCTTTTTTTTCTTTTACACTAGCGTTGCTTGTGTTTGTGGATTCACTTCCATCAGATTTTACAATGATGTTCTTGAGATCATTAATTTGAGAGGCTAAATCCTTAAATCTAATCTCGAAAGCAGTCATGATCGCCTCAAGACCAAGCTTTTGAGAGTCGACGACCGATTCCAGCACACTCGAAATTTTTTCCAGTCCATTGACACAATCAGGGCAGAAATAACGAACATGGTTATTTGATTTAAAAAATTTTATATCACATTCCGCCATTGGGCCTTCACAACAGGAGCTATGGAAACGTTTTTTGCAAAGACCGCTACACGGAACCATTAGAAGTTCAGATCTTCCAAAATGTTTATCACATTTTCCACTGTAATCATCCATCATAAAATAGCAGGCAATAAATAAAGTGAAAAAGTGTTATTCTGGAACTCTGCACAACTAAGACAACGATTGCACGGATGGCAAGCAGTGAAGACAGGCAAAAAAGAGCTCGGAGAGTGATTTTTAAATAGGGAAGCACTTTGTTACACTGAACCAAAAACGTGCATGTTTTTTACGAACAAAGTTTCATAAAAGTTCACGCTGATTTTTTCTTAGAATCTAAGAAAAATTACATATAATTTAAGAAAAGTTTCTTATTATATATTAAATAAAAAATAGAATAAAAAAATATTTTTAATTTAAAATGTTTTTAAAATGAACTAAAAACTGGAAAATAATTTCCCCTCTGCCTACATAGATTCTTCACCACGTAAAGCTTATCTGGAACATTTGTGAGTGGGAATTCTTATAGGTATTAAATAGTACTTGGAGTTTGAAAGGTATAAAAACATTGGCGCACGCTAAAGATGGTTCGCATTAATTTCTAACAATCTTATTACCGATATGAGCTTTTCTAAAAAAAAACATCTTTTCACAATATAGCAAGCGCCAAATGTTTTTATACATTTCAAACTCCAAGTACTATTTAATACCTATAAGAATTCCCACTCACAAATGTTCCAGATAAGCTTTACGTGGTGAAGAATCTATGTAAGCAGAAGGGAAATTATTTTCCAGTTTTTAGTTCATTTTAAAAACATTTTAAATTAAAAATAAATTTTTATTCTATTTTTTATTTTATACTTTTGAGTTGTGAGTCTGTGAAAATTTCTATGATTGTAATTGGATATTCTGTGTCATATTAGTGGTACTCATGTAACCATATAACAGCTCAGTTAGATGAACGATATAGATAAATTTATGTGAATACTTTTTATTATGAAATTCTTATTAATTTAATTTTTGACCCATTTTTCAGCTATTCTTCTATTTTTGTCTAGTGTGCATTGACTGCTTTGAAAAACTGCATGTCGAACAGCGTAATCGAATTGGGTAATTTTTGGAGGTGTTTACACACTAAACTCCTCGTGAAGTTTACCGAATCTGTGTAAACTTCCTTCCATAAAAATTTTGACAGTTCATTTACGCCTTCGGCAATTTTCTACGTTTACACGCATTACGCGGTGTGCCTATGGTTACATGAATAAAATTATTCTTTTTTAAGCCTTATAAAGCACATTATCTTTCCTTTGTGCAACAGTGGCTGCGCCTAAATGTATGCAGATGAAATATTCGAAATTTCGATGCTGTTTATGGCGCTGAAAACGCATTATAGCATGCGCATTATAGCATATGTACGAAATATTCAGATAGCAATAAGGAAGATAGGCCGATAAATGGGACTTTTGCAAATAAAGCAATATTTTGGATTTTTTTTTTTGTATAATGCATTGTCAGCGAAACCTGAACGATGGTGAAAATTTCAAAACCCCAGCTCAATGGGAAGTTAGTTCAAAAACCAAAGCAAAATCTCTGGAAATGAAACTTTTCAAATATCACTATCCGTGCGCCACCTATCGGAATTATTTTTTTCTTATACTGCGTGGGGCCAGAAAACTAAACGACGATGAAAATTTCAAGATCCTACCTCAACGGGAAGTTCGTTGAAAAACAAATTAATCGACACCGAAAACAGAACTTCGCATTTCTTAAAAAGAACGACTCACGCGCCACCTAGCGGGTCCAATTTTCTTTTGAACATTTGGAAATTGATTAAGTAATACACACGCTAAATATCAGCTAAATCGGTCCATAATTAGGATTTTCAGCTTTTATTACCCCGATCTCAGCTCCACCTAGCGGAATTTTTTTTTAGGAAAATATTTCTTTTCATAGTAGTAATACTTGTTCCGAATTTAAGCCAAATCGGACCATAAATGCGATTTTTGAAAATATAGGGACCCACGCGGCACCTATCGGATTTTTTTTTTCATAATATTGCATTGTCATCGCGACCTGAACTGTAGTGAAAATTTCAAGACCCTAGCACAACAGGAAGTTGGTTCAAAATCGAATGCAAAAATCCGGGCACAAGAACGACGAAAGCGACCTAATAAAAACATTTTAATAAAAATACGTTAAATTTTATTAATGTCAGAACTTCATCATTCATCATTTATTGGCGCTTAACCGCCTAAGCGATTTTGGCCGTCGCCTATCAAAGCACGCCAGTCATTCCTTTTTAGCGATAACTGACGCCAATTGGAAACCCCAAGGGAGTTCAAGTCATCCTCCACCTGTTGTTTCCATCTCAGTCGAGGCCTCCCCCTTCCTCTGCTGCCGAATTCGGGTGACGATTGGAAAACCTTCTGGGCTGGAGCTTCTTTGTCCATTCGCATGACGTGACCCAGCCAGCGGAGCCTTTGGGCTTTAATTCGCTGGACTATGGTCAGATCTGCGTAAAGCTCGTACAGCTCATCGTTAAATCTCCTTCGATACTCGCCGTCGGCATCACGGGTAGGACCATAAATCTTCCGGAGAACTTTTCTCTCAAATACTCCAAGGGCCATCTCATCTTCTCTTGACATTGTCCATGAATCTGAGCCATACATCAGGACAGGTATGATGAGAGACTTATAGAGCGTGATCTTTGTTCTTCGAGAGAGGACTTTACTTCTCAATTGCCTACTCAGTCCAAAGTAGCACTTGTTCGCAAGAGTGATTCTCCGTTGGATTTCTAGACTGATATTATTTTCGGTGTTAATGCTGGTTCCCAAATAGACGAAGTCCCTCACAGTTTCAAATTTGTAACTTTCAACAGTGACGTGGCTGCCAAGGCGCAGGTGCGCCGATTCTTTCTTTGATGACAGCAAATACTTCGTCTTGTCCTCGTTGACCGCAAGACCCACTTTTTTCGCTTCCTTATCCAGTCCAGAGAAGGCAGCGCTTACGGCGCGGTTGTTAAGGCCAATGATATCAATATCATCGGCATACGCCAGCAATTGCACGCTCTTGTAATAGATTGTACCATTGCGGTTTAGCTCTGCTGCTCGAATTATCTTCTCCAGCATCAGGTTGAAGAAATCACACGAAAGGGAGTCGCCCTGTCTGAAGCCTCGTTTGGTTTCAAATGGCTCAGAGAGGTCCTTCCCGACTCTGACGGAGCTGTTAGTATTGCTCAACGTCATTTGGCAAAGCCGTATAAGCTTTGCAGGGAAGTCAAATTCAGACATGGCGGCATACAGGCAACTCCTTTTTGCGCTGTCAAAAGCGGCTTTGAAATCGACAAAGAGATGGTGTGTGTCGATTCTTTTATCATGGGTCTTCTCCAGGATTTGGCGTATCGTGAAAATCTGGTCGATGGTAGACTTACCAGGTCTAAAGCCACACTGATAAGGTCCAATCAGCTTGTCTACGATGGGCTTCACTCTTTCACACAACACGCTAGAAAGAACCTTATATGCGATATTAAGAAGGCTGATTCCGCGGTAGGTCGTGCGGTTAGCGGGATCGCCTTTCTTGTGGATTGGGCAGAGCACACTTAAATTCCAATCTGGAGGCATGCACTCGTCTCTCTCTCTCTGCGGGAAGTCCGTCTTTTCCAGGCGCTTTGTTGTTTTTGAGCCGGGATATAGCTATCTTCACTTCGTCATAGTCAGGTGGTGCGACGACTTTTCCATCGTCAGGGATTGGGGTATCGGGTTCGACGTCTCCCTCGCAATTTAGCAGTGAGGAGAAGTGCTCCCTCCATAATTTAAGTACACTCTGTACGTCGGTTACCAGGTCGCCATTGTTGTCCTTACAGGAACTTGCCCCGGTCTTAAAACCTTCCGTCATCCGCCGGATTTTTTCATAGAATTTTCGGGCATCATTCCTGTCAGCCAGCATCTCAAGCTCCTCACACTCACGCCTTTCGGCCTTCCTTCTTTGCCTCACGATAGCGTTGCCATACACTGCGGGTTGCACCCGTTCGCAACGTCTCCCTGTAGGCAGCTTCCTTTTTGTCCGAGGCAGTGCTGCATTCCTCATCGTACCAGTTGTTTTTGCGGGCTCGCTGGAACCCTATAGTGGCCTCAGCGGCGGTACGTAATGAGTGAGAGATATGCTCCCATTGCTCGGTTGCATCGTTAGGTCGAGGATTGCTCTCCGATAGCAGGTGTGAGAGTCGAGTGGAGAAATTGTCAGCTGTCTGTGTCGTGCGCAGCTTCCCGACGTCAAACTTTCATTCCGTTACTGTGCGCACTTTCTTTGCTACACAGAGGCGTGTGCGTATCTTGGCTGCAACAAGATAATGGTCCGAGTCGATACTGGGACCACGCAGGGTACGCACGTCCAGAACGGTGGAGCTATGCCTGCCGTCGATCATGACATGATCCATCTGGTTTCTTGTTCTTTGATCAGGGGACAGCCATGTGGCTTGGTGTATTCGTTTATGCTGGAACCTGGTACTACTGACGACCATATTGCGAGCAGCGGCGAAGTCAATCAACCTAGTGCCGTTGGGGGATGTTATATCATGGAGACTAAATTTTCCAACTGTTGGACCAAAGACTCCTTCCTTGCCCACCTTCGCATTAAAGTCGCCGAGCACGATTTTGATATCATGTTGGGGGCAGCGATCATAAGTCTGTTCAAGTTTATCGTAGAAGGAGTCCTTCTCTGCGTCGTCCGTCTCCTCAGTCGGCGCATAGGCGCAGATAAATGTTATGTTGAAAAACCTCGCCTTGATGCGGATCGCAGCGAGACGCTCGTCCACGAGGGTGAACGCTAGTACTTGGCGGCGAAGTCTCTTTCCCACCACGAATCCTACAACACGCGCTTTGCCGCGTGTCTGGCCACTGTAGTATACGTCACAAGGTCCGATGGTCGTCTTTCCTTGTCCCGTACATCGCATTTCCTGCAGGGCGGTAATGTCAGCCTTTGCGTTATTGAGGACATCAACCAGTCGGGCAGCGGTACCATCCCTTGAAAGGGTCCGGACATTCCAGGTACATGCCCTAATATCCTTCTCATTATCCTGTGTTCGTTTTGCCGGGTCGTCAACATTAAAGGGGGTTCTCATCCGAGGCTTGATTTTTGTTCTTTTCATTGGAATGGGTTTTTACGTGGCGGGTCCCAAACCCAGCGCACAACCCGTTTTCGGGGTGTTGGAAAAAATTTACACATTTATATAGCGAGCCGCTTGCTCCAAGACAGACGCCCGCTTACAGCCGCACCTCATGGTGTACAGACGCTGCGAAAAAGACCTCGGTGAGCCCTTAAACCAAGTATGTCAGAGTGGCCCCACCGGGGCTCCCTCTCTTTCTGCCGCGAGCCTAGGTAGCTCACATTGCCCAGAGTGCACGAACGAGGACGCAAGAGTCGGGATTGAGCAAGGTCACTCAGCAACCACACTCCATTACACTCCTAGAACTTCGTTCTTAAAATATAAGAACTAACATTCATTAATTGTTTTAGCTGAATTTTTTCGTAAATGTTAAGAATTTGTTCTTAAATTTTAAGAAATAACGTACGTATAAAAGTGTCCATACAATCTAAGAATATTTTTCTTAAAATTTAAGAACTTTTTCACGAAATGTAAGAACTTTTCTTACATTGTTCAATCAAACGTTGACAAAGCTAGACGTAATTAAAAAAAAAAATAATAAAAATTCGAGAAACAAGCAAAATATACCAAATAATTGAAAAAAAAAAAACAAAAACTCAACCGGTGGAAAGGCCTAGCATAAGCAACTTGCAACAAAGGCAGCTCGTAAATCGGCTCCCTCCACCTCCACCAGTGGTGTGAAGAAGCCCGTCGTTATCGCCCTGGTACCTACAGAAGCTTTGCGAGAAATAAGCCGTTATCAGAAGTCAACTGAATTGGCCATCCGTTCAAGCGTTTAGTTCGTGAAATCGCTTAAGATTTCAAAACTGATTTACTTTTCCAATCTGCTGCTATTGGTGCTTTGAAAGAAGCATCTGAGTCATATTTTGTGGGACTTTCGAAGATACCAACTTGTGCGTTATTCATGCAAAACGTTTACCTAACACTTCTTTATTATCCTACATCCTACTTTTTGTAAATAATAAATAAAAATTATAATAAAATTGCATTTTAGTAAATTTTAATTTTTTGAAGTTTTAGGAATAAGTTCGCAAAATTTAAGAACGGATTCATATGTTCTACGAATGAGTTCGTATAATTTATGAATGGATTACATATTCTACGAATCGGTTCGTACAATTTAAGAATTTTAACATATATTCTAAGAATGAGTTCGTATAATTTAAGAATGGATCGACATTTCTATTCTAAGAATGAGTTCGTACATTCTAAGAATGGGTTCATTGATTCGAAGAATTATTGTACAAATTTTGTTTGACATGAATATTTAAATACTATGAAAACGTTCTTTGGAGAGCTTTTAATGAAAAAAATTCTTAAAATATACGTACTTTTTCGTAGAAAATATGTACTTTTTTGGTTCAGTTATTAAAAATTGCACTACTTGCTACTATTTTTTTATGTAGGATGTATAAGTATTTTATATTAGCAGGCAATAAATAAAATGGAAAGTGTTATTCTGGAACTCTGCACAGCTGAGACAACGATTGCGCGGTCAGCAGGCTGTGAACACAGACAGAATGAACACGCAAAGCAGAAAACAAAGCAAAACGATTAGCAAATATGAACACACAACCAAATATGAATACAGTTGGCAAATGTTAATAATAAATTACGCACTTTATTATTAAAAAATTGCACAACTTTTCACTATTTTTTTATGTAGGATCTATAGGTTTAGCACCGGCAGACACTATTGCTTATAATAGTGAGGTAATTAAGGCTAACTAGAAGGCAAAAAAACGAATTTTGAAAAAAGCGATTAAAAAAACACGTCCGCACTCAACGAAGAATCAATATATACTCCTATATACCTAATATAAACACACTCCGGTAGTTATTTGTCAAAAATGTTAGAAGCAAAAAAGTCGTTAATGTCCGTGCGGTAAAAGCAAGATGTACGGATTATATTAGGTTGGGCTTTTATTCGTTCAATGTTTTTTAAAATGTTTTTATTAGGTCGCTTTCGTCGTTCTTGTGCCCGGATTTTTGCATTCGATTTTGAACCAACTTCCTGTTGTGCTAGGGTCTTGAAATTTTCACTACAGTTCAGGTCGCGATGACAATGCAATATTTTCAAAAATCGCATTTATGGTCCGATTTGGCTGAAATTCGGAACAAGTATTACTACTATGAAAAGAAATATTTTCCTAAAAAAAAAATTACGCTAGGTGGAGCTGAGATCGGGGTAATAAAAGCTGAAAATCCTAATTATGGACCGATTTAGCTGATATTTAGCGTGTATATTACTTAATCAATTTCCAAATGTTCAAAAGAAAATTGGACCCGCTAGGTGGCGCGTGAGTCGTTCTATTTAAGAAATGCGAAGTTCTGTTTTCGGTGTCGATTAATTTGTTTTTCAACGAACTTCCCGTTGAGGTAGAATCTTGAAATTTTCATCGTCGTTTAGTTTTCTGGCCCCACGCAGTAAAAGAAAAAAATAATTCCGATAGGTGGCGCACGGATAGTGATATTTGAAAAGTTTCATTTCCAGAGATTTTGCTTTGGATTTTGAACTAACTTCCCATTAAGCTGGGGTTTTGAAATTTTCACCATCGTTCAGGTTTCGCTGACAATGCATTATACAAAAAAAAATCCAAAATATTGCTTTAATTGCAAAGTCCCATTTATCGGCCTATCTTCCTTATTGTTATCTGAATATTTCGTACATATGCTATATTGCGCATGCTATAATGTGTTTTCAGCGCCATAAACAGCATCGAAATTTCGAATATTTCATCTGCATACATTTAGGCGCAGCCACTGTTGCACAAAGGAAAGATAATGTGCTTTATAAGGCTTAAAAAAGGATAATTTTATTCATGTAACCATAGGCACACCGCGTAATGCGTGTAAACGTAGAAAATTGCCGAAGGCGTAAATGAACTGTCAAAATTTTTATGGAACGAAGTTTACACAGATTCGGTAAACTTCACGAGGAGTTTAGTGTGTAAACACCTCCAAAAATTACCCAATTCGATTACGCTGTTCGACATGCAGTTTTTCAAAGCAGTCAATGCACACTAGACAAAAATAGAAGAATAGCTGAAAAATGGGTCAAAAATTAAATTAATAAGAATTTCATAATAAAAAGTATTCACATAAATTTATCTATATCGTTCATCTAACTGAGCTGTTAAATGTATATATTTACGCTTTCGTTAAGTTATATGGTTACATGAGTACCACTAATATGACACAGAATATCCAATTACAATCTTAGAAATTTTCACAGACTCACAACTAAAAAGTATAAAATAAAAAATAGAATAAAAAAATATTTTTAATTTAAAATGTTTTTAAAATGAACTAAAAACTGGAAAATAATTTCCCCTCTGCTTACATAGATTCTTCACCACGTAAAGCTTATCTGGAACATTTGTGAGTGGGAATTCTTATAGGTATTAAATAGTACTTGGAGTTTGAAATGTATAAAAACATTTGGCGCTTGCTATATTGTGAAAAGATGTTTTTTTTTAGAAAAGCTCATATCGGTAATAAGATTGTTAGAAATTAATGCGAACCATCTTTAGCGTGCGCCAATGTTTTTATATCTTTCAAACTCCAAGTACTATTTAATACCTATAAGAATTCCCACTCACAAATGTTCCAGATAAGCTTTACGTGGTGAAGAATCTATGTAGGCAGAGGGGAAATTATTTTCCAGTTTTTAGTTCATTTTAAAAACATTTTAAATTAAAAATATTTTTTTATTCTATTTTTTATTCATATGTTTATTTAAAAACTTAATACATTTTGGCTTTCTGAATTTTAGCTTTGTAAAATTTTGATTCTGATTTTTTCTGTGCCTATCCCTCTTCAAAATGATGCCAAAATGTGCTGAGTCCAATTGCTTGTTTGAAACAAAAAAAGTAACTTAATGTGAATATAAAAACTTAAAGCTAAAATATACGACTCAATAGTGCATACGGTAGTCACAAAAATAAGTGCAACCCCTTTTTGGGAAGTTCTCAGAAATTTCGGCTTCAGTTAGTTTATTTTAACTAATTTGAAGAATTTTTATGCACATTTTCAATTTATTTCTTAAAATTTTTCGGAGTATGCAGATTTGCACGCTCAATTTTAGTCTAATAAATTCTAAGGATTAAGTGCATTAAACATTTCTTTTAATTGTTAGAATTTTTATTTTTTTTATTAGATTTTGATCATTTTTCTTACAGGAAATAAGTTAAAATAAATTTGCTGAAGCCCAAATTGACGAAAATTTCCCAAAAAAAAATGTGTACTTATTTTTGTCACTGACTGTATGCTTTGTCTAATTTGAACACTTCGCTTGTATTGTTTTCCGCAACACGTTGTTATATAGGTAGAAATTCTACCATGTCATTGCTCTCGTTTTCGACAAGCGGCTCTTCTACGCCTGAGTGAATGCATATGTTATGCAAAGCACAGCATACCTTTATAATTTTTGCTGACTTTTTAGGTGTGTAGTGGAGATGCCGGGCACCAAGTATGCATCTGAAGCGATTTTTGAGTACACCAATAGTTCTCTCTGCCATATTCCTTGCTTTCGAGTGAATTCCATCATGGCCGAAGAAAGGAGTTATGGAAACTCAGACCCATTTTGAAGCTACATACTTGAGTTTTAGTAGCAAGATTTATTGTGTTCGTGTTTTTATTTGGACACCGAAACCGGAACGAAACCCTAATCGAAATCGAAATAAATGTTGAATAATGAAACTGGAACCGAAACACGTTACAAACCCGAAAGCGGAACGTTATTTTAATTGGTTTCATCCCTTTGCTCATTATACACTATACATGTATGCATGTAAGCACTTACAATGATGGTGTTTATACTATAATATCCCGTGCGGTTGTAAGGCAAAAATTTGTTTTCAGCAGGCGGAATTATTTTTACGTGTGTCCCATCGACGCACATGACAACTCCTGGAAAGCGGCTTCTGTTGAAAACATCCAATTTGGCTTCTCTTTTTTCTTCGTTTGTCATTTCGAACCTAATCCATTGCGAACATAACTTTTCCTCCATTATTGTTAAGCATCTCTCCAATGTAGTTGTCCTTTCTAACACCATGTTGGTATCCTCCTTCTGCAAGGAATCTCAGTGTACAAACGACATGGCCTAATGCAGTGACTCCGGATTTGTGGCTTGGCCCAATAACGTCTTGCACCACATCCAAAATATATTTAAAGGCTTCCTTATTGAGGCGAACGTTTTTTACAAACCTTTTGGAACAGAAGATGTAAATATGGTTTTGCTAAAGTATGTTAATTATTTTTTGCAGAAAAACTTACGCTTTATCGTCTAAATCAGGTATCGTCATTTCATGGCACTGAGGTGCATTGCTCAACTCACACAGATTGCTATATTCTCTCGTTTTGTCGTAGTAATAGTGGTTTTAAACGTTCCAGCATATGCTGGCCAGCATTGTATATGTGTGCGATTCGGGTGCTTGACGTTGCCCGCAAATGTTCATGCAAATGAATGTCATGCGCCATTTGAATTGAGTGTTCGTAGCGTGCGCACGTAAATGCCGTCGTCGGAGGATGATTTTTTGTTGCTCGCAACTGCAATTGATTTTCTTCCGTACACTTGTTCATCTCGAATGTCAACACAGAACTGAATATTGCATGTCAAGCAGACTGCTAAACGTTCATGCAAAACGCAAAAATCAAAAATTTTTGATTTTCATCATGCAAGAACCGACAACAAGTAGGTGTGACACGAAGCAGGTACGTGTGTCACCCGAATCGCACACATATACAATGCTGGCCAGCATGCTGGAGCGTTTAATCACCCTATAAGAGCGCAAAAGACAACTGACCATCTGCTAGCGTCGCATCGTTTAGTAGCTTGCGGGCAGGCATCGTATGCGCATACTTCGTTTTAATGCGCTTTTATACAACGTCGCACAATGTCTTATGAAAAAATGATATGATGCCCAATGCTTTCGAACAACTTCAATGCTAAGCTATTTTTTGAGTTTTCCCATAAAAACATAAATGAACTAACCCAAACAAAAAATTAAGAATTATTTAGAAAAAAAAAAATATTTATATATATATATATATAATTTCAAGGTGTAAGATGTTAGATGTAGGGGGAATGGTGTAAGATATAAGATGTAGGGGGTAGGGTGTAAGATGTAGGGGGAAGGGTTTAAGATAAAAGATGTGATAATTCTTCCCTTTTAGTTTCGCTTAGTTTATTTATGTTTTTATGGAAAAGCTCAAAATGTCTTTTTAGCGGAAATAGCTTAGTACCTGAAAAAGATGTTGGAGTTGCTCGAAAGGATTGGGCATCAGAAAATATTTATCGTATTGCATTATGCGACGTGGTATAGCAGTGCATAAATTCGAAAAATGTACACACATACGTTCTTGCGTGCAATGGGCACTCAACTACTCGTTTTTCACTAACACTACTGCAGTTACTAACATTGCAGCAGTTAGAGTTTTGGTGACCGCTGGTCTAAATCAAAGGGATCACAACCATCTCTTAAAATTTTTCGCGGTGTCCTCAAGCATTTGAACTCAGCTTGTACCTCTTCCAAAAGAATGGCCTGCAGTAGCGGTAGCAGTATCGAATTAATTTTTAAGTACCTACTTACTTATTTTATGGATTTTAAGATCACTTCTTTGTTGTCTTTTTGAGAATTTTGGTTTTGTTGAAAATTGCGCTTTTTTGTTGGTTTATTTTGACAGCTGATCAAGTGAAAAATCTGGAAGCATTAATTCGAAGTTTGGAAGTGCCAATACCAATTTTCCCGCATTCGGTAAATTTTTTCCCTTTCCGATGGAAGCTCGTAATTAATAATAGGCCCCCATATTATCAATTTTTTAAATTGCAATTACTCAAAAACTACTGAACCGATTTCGAATATTTTTATTTTGATTCCCTTTAATTTGATATACAATTAATATATGAAAAGTAAGGGGGTAAAAAGGGGCTTGACAAATCCGGAGTCACTGCATTAGGCCATGTCGTTTGTTGTTGTTGTTAACAGCAAAACACTCCCCGAAGGTTTTGGGGAGTGATGCCGAAGTTGACAGTCCTTGGCCGGATATGACCCCGGTACGCTGCGGTACTCCCTTGCGGTACTGCCCGACTGTCGTGGTAGCGATTTGGTATGACCAGTGGAATCTTCTAGGTCATGTCATCCCTCCATCCGTGAGGAAGAAGAAGATGGGTAATGAGAGGTGAGAGGAAACATATCCGTAGATCAACCATCGAGTAGCACGTCATTACCTATGTGCATATTAGTCGCCTCTTACGACCGGTATGCATACCTCGGGCATATTCTAAACCCCTAACCCGCAGGGTTAGGAGGATACCAACATGGTGTTGGAAAGGACAACGACATTGGCATGGCTCAATCCACTGTATCTATCATTCTGGAAAGATGCTTAACAATAATGGAGGAAAAGTTATGTTCGCAATGGATTAGGTTCGAAATGACAAACGAAGGAAAAAGTGAGCAAAGGGATGAAACCAATTAAAATAACGTTCCGCTTTCGGTTTTGTAACGTGTTTCGGTTCCAGTTTCATTATTCAACATTTATTTCGATTTCGATTAGGGTTTCGTTCCGGTTTCGGTGTCTAAATAAAAACACGAACACAAAAAATCTTGCTACTAAAACTCAAGTATGTAGCTTCAAAATGGGTCTGAGTTTCCTTAACTTCTTTCCTGCGGCCATGATGGAATTCACTCGAAAGCAAGGAATATGGCAGAGAGAACTATTGGTGTACTCAAAAATCACTTAAGATGCATACTTGGTGCCCGGCATCTCCACTACACACCTAAAAAGTCAGCAAAAATTATAAAGGTATGCTGTGCTTTGCATAACATATGCATTCACTATGGCGTAGAAAAGCCGCTTGTCGAAAACGAGAGCAATGACATGGAAGAATGTATACCTATAGAACAACGTGTTGCGGAAAACAATACAAGCGAAGTGTTCAAATTAGACAAAGCATACTTAGAACTTTTTAATTTATTTCCTATTATCCTCCGTTTTGGGTATCATATACAGTCAGTGACAAAAATAAGTACACACCTTTTTTTGGGAAATTTTCGTCAATTTGGGATTCAGCAAATTTATTTTAACTTATTTCCTGTAAGAAAAATGATCAAAATCTAATAAAAAAAATAAAAATTCTAACAATTAAAAGAAATGTTTAATGCACTTAATCCTTAGAATTTATTAGACTAAAATTGAGCGTGCAAATCTGCATACTCCGAAAAATTTTAAGAAATAAATTGAAAATGTGCATAAAAATTCTTCAAATTAGTTAAAATAAACTAACTGAAGCCGAAATTTGTGAGAACTTCCCAAAAAGGGGTTGCACTTATTTTTGTGACTGCCGCATGCACTATTGAGTCATATATTTTAGCTTTAAGTTTTTATATTCACATTAAGTTACTTTTTTGGTTCAAACAAGCAATTGGACTCAGCACATTCTGGCATCATTTTGAAGAGGGATAGGCACAGAAAAAATCAGAATCAAAATTTTACAAAGCTAAAATTCAGAAAGCCAAAATGTATTAAGTTTTTAAATAAACATATGAAAAAACATTGAACGAATAAAAGCCCAACCTAATATAATCCGTACATCTTGCTTTTACCGCACGGACATTAACGCCTTTTTTGCTTCTAACATTTTTGACAAATAACTACCGGAGTGTGTTTTTATTAGGTTAGGCTGTAAGTAGTTTTTATTTAATTTTCAAACATATGATGTCGATCGATTTCCTCCCTTTTCAACGTTTCCATGGAAATGTTGGGACGACGCACCTCTTCCAACATTTCCTTATTGTAACTGTTCAGCCTGCAGAACTTTTCATTGAACTCGTCCGTATTTTCCTCACACGTTTTATAAAATTCTGCTGCAGACTTGTTCAAATCTTCTTGGAGTTTTACTTGCTTTTCTAGGAGAATTTTGGTGGTGTCTTGTTTTTGACCAGCACTCTGCCTACGAGAAGTGCTTGGGGCATCCTCAGGCATAGATTGCATCGAGGTTATCTGGTAGTATTGGAGGTTCAGAAGCAGTAACATTTTGTCTTCTTTCCCAATGATTTGTACCTTCGATACCATCAGTGGAAGTTTCCAATCCGCAAATTCTTATGACTGTTTCTTCCAAACTATTGAAAGTGTGCATGCAGGTACTCCCACTGCCAATCGCCCTGGACTCAATTTTGTTACAAGTTAGCTTCTTCTTCGTAGCACTTTTGTAGTCCAACCAAACCTGTATGCAAATAAAGCCGATGTTAGAATGACATAGACGAGTAATTAGATCTGTTTAGTTATATGAAAAATTCTCACTGCCTCTTCCTGTCCCACTACCATAACCCCCGCCACCAAAAAGACGAAACCATCTAAGCCATTGGCCCCAACGTTAAGCATCTAGGCGATTAGGGAGGAAGGTGCTGAAACATTTCAGAGGGGACATTTGTAGATACCTAGTGGCTGTTTTCAAATTATCGCTTAACACCTTCGTTGTTCCCATTTAAAACTTGATATCCTTACAGTCGCTTCATATAAGCCGAAAGCGTTGACGCAGTCAATCATGCGCAACTAGTTTCAGAGCTGGAAGATTGGTCCACTAAATGGTAGACAATCGTCTGTAGAATCCAGAAACTAAGGATCAAATCGCCTTAGGATGTAGCAAGTATACACTATAGTGCCACAAAGTAATGTCCTATCTGTTAATTGCTGCATTACTGTGCCCCTTCTCCACCGGAGTTGCACGATAATGGCAACTGATATTTCGATTGACGAGCTGTGCTCCAGATTAAGCTTTTTGGCGGGTTTTCCCCACACGGAACCATTTTCATCGACTAAATTCTTGGCTACCCTTCTCCGACGTGTTTTTCCAGCTAACTTAGCATCTATACAATTACCAAATTAAAACCAAGAACAAACCTTTTTCCAGGTGGTCGTATCCTTACTTGGAGGACCAAGACTGTTGAGCTGGACACCAACCTCTTCCCAGAAGCTCTGGACATTTTCTTTGGATGATGTGGGGTGTCCCGCGGCAATGTCTGTCCTCTCCATCATCATTTCAATCAGTCTTTCGTATTGCAGTCAATTTGTGCCGGACGCGACATATTTAAATAAAATTTAGTTTATTTAAGTATTTTCTTTTTCAATTTTTTTGCAATTTTATCCTGCTCCCGACATTTTTTTTCGTGAAAAACTATCGTAAAAACTATCAAATTCAATTTACCGATGTAAACAATGATGCCTATCTGACGAATTTCTAAATTTGCGGGAGAATTTCGGAGCAACGACGCAATCAATGCTGCCAATTTACCGACGTTAGTATGACGGGATAACCGTCGCAATTCATGATAAGCCCCATGAACTTTAACCTTTAATAACTTTGTTTGTTGTTGTTTCCAAAAAACAAAAATTCACAATAAATCTCAGCTCAACCATGGCTATAAATCCTCATACTTCGTTCTTATTGCATTCAACTTTGTGAGGCTGGGGGCACCTCAAAACGTCATCATATCGCCATAAAATTTTGTGGGGTTCATTAACTTGTATAAAAGCAACTTTTCATTGCTAGTACGTTCAAAACAAAAAAAAAAAAACGGGCGTGTGACACTCGTGGACTGCCGCGGTAAAGCCAGGCATATTATCAACTTATGCCAGGCCCGTACGCAGCGGTGGGGGTTTTGAATTTCAAAATCCTCCCCTGCGCACGGGCCTGGCATAAGTTGATAATATGCAATAGCTTTACCGCGGCAGTCCACGAGTGTCACACGTCCTGGTAGTATTGGAGGTTCAGAAGCAGTAATATTTGCACTTGAGTTTTGTCTTCTTCCCCAATGATTTGTACCTTCGATACCATCAGTGGAAGTTTCCAATCCGCAAATTTTTATGACTGTTTCTTCCAAACTATTGAAAGTGTGCATGCGATTACTCCCACCGCCAGTCGCCCTGGACTCAATTTTGTTAGAAGTTAGCTTCTTTTTCGTAGCACTTTTGTAGTCCAACCAAACCTGTATGCAAATAAAGCCGATGTTAGAATGACATAGACGAGTAATTAGATCTGTTTAGTTATATGAAAAATTCTCACTGCCTCTTCCTGTCACACTACCATAACTCCTGCCACCAAAAAGACGAAACCATCTTAGCCATTGGCCCAAACGTTAAGCATCTAGGTGATTAGGGAGGAAGGTGCTGAAACATTTCAGGGGGACATTTGTAGATACCTAGTGGCTGTTTTCAAATTATCGCTTAACACCTCCGTTGTTCCCATTTAAAACCTGATATCCTTACAGTCGCTTCATGTAAGCCGAATGCGTTGACCCAGTCAATCATGCGCAGCTAGTTTCAGATCTGGAAGATTGGTCCACTAAATGGTAGACAATCGTCTGTAGAATCCAGAAACTAAGGATCAAATCGCCTTAGGATGTAGCAAGTATACACTATAGTGCCACAAAGTAATGTCCTATCTGTTAATTGCTGCATTACTGTGCCCCTTCTCCACCGGAGTTGCACGATAATGGCAACTGATATTTCCATTGACGAGCTGTGCTCCAGATTAAACTTTTTGGCGGTTTTTCCCCACACGGAACCATTTTCATCGACTAAATTCTTGGCTACCCTTCTCCGACGTGTTTTTCCAGCTAACTTAGCATCTATACAATTACCAAATTAAAACCAAGAACAAACCTTTTTCCAAGTGGTTGTATCCTTAATTGGAGGACCAAGACTGTTGAGCTGGACACCAACCTCTTCCCAGAAGCTCTCGACATTTTCTTTGGATGATGTGTGGTGTCCCGCGGCAATGTCTGTCCTCTCCGTCATCATTTCAACCAGTCTTTCGTATTGCATTCGATTTGTGGCCGGACGCGACATATTTAAATAAAATTTAGTTTATTTAAGTATTTTCTTTTTAAATTTTTTTTCAATTTTATCCTGCTTCCGACAATTTTTTTTTCTTCAAAAACTATCATAAAAACTGTCAAATTCAATTTACCGACGTAAACAATGATGCCTATCAGACGAATTTCTAAATTTGCGGGAGAATTTCGGAGCAACGACGCAATCAATGATGCCAATTTACCGACATTAGTATGATGGGATAACCGTCGCAATTCATGATAAGCCCCATGAACTTTAACCTTAATAACTTTGTTTGTTGTTGTTTCCAAAAAACGCGACGCGACACGACGCGACCAAATATCCTTTGCATGTGTTCTTATGGAGCAGAGTACACCTAGCGACAGCAGCACCACGTCACACAACAATGTTGATCAAATAGGCAACTATTTGGTCGTGTCGCTAGGTGTACCCGTACCTTAACTTTGCACTCCAGAAACCCCCTGCCTGCGTACGGGCCTAACTTATGCAATTATAATATTTTGCAACATTTTGTTAACCTTAACCTTAACCTTAACCTTAACCTTAACCTTAACTTTAACTTTAAACTTAACCTTAACCTTAACCTTAACCTTAACCTTAACCTTAACCTTAACCTTAACCTTAACCTTAACCTTAACTTTAACCTTCACCTTAACCTTAACCTTAACTTTAACTTTAACGTTAACCATAATCCTAATCCTTAACCTTAACCTTAACCTTAACTTTAACCTTAACCTTAACCTTAACGTTAACCTTAATCTTAACCTTAACCTTAACCTTAACCCTAACCTTAACCTTAACTAGGGTTGCCAGATTCTGAAGGGGAAAAAGAAGGACATTTCTATTTCGATAGAAAAAAAAGGACAAACGTAAAACGAAGGTCGTTTTGTTTTTGTGAACAATTTATGGTTTTGAATTAAAAAAAAAACGAACATACGTTTCGTTACCTTAATTCACAAAGGCCCTAATTGACACATTTTTCGAAAATGAGTTTTCCACATATTTAAGTGGGATACATATATTAAAATACACCCTGACTACAAATTTTAAGAAGTTACTAGCAGGAATAATGGAGATATTTCAAATTTATAAAGCTATATTTGCATGCGTTCAATGTAAAAAAAATGTTGATCGTTTTCATACTGTTGCGGTAAGAAAGTGTATGTCGTACGTAAGGGTTTAGGCAGCCCAAATATATGCCACTTTTCTTGCGAACGCACTTCCACTCGATCAGTTGTCTTTGACAGATCGACATTTCAAAAGGAGTACTCGTTGGTTTCGGGAAACGAAACTTTCTTTCTAATTGGGACGTCAAGCGGCACGCACGCATCAGGTGAGAAAAATAGGGGTGGGAGAAAAAACAAATAAGGAATTAGTTATTTTCAGGTCAGCACGTGGCTGCCCAGTAGAAGATAGTTTAAATCAAGGACTGAAACCGAAACCGTAACCGTAACCGATTAAAACCCATTCAATTTTCAAAACCGTAACCGAAACCGTAACCGTTATCTTTTTCTGAAAAAGAACGAAACCAAAACCGTTTCAAAAGCCGGAACCGGTTCCAAACGGTTTTGAATTTTTTTGTGAACACATTTTATTTTAAAAGAGGCTACCCTGATAACTTTCATGGAAGATGGTTAAGCAAGACCTCAATATCAAAATTCCGAAAGAATTGAACTATAGGCGAATGAAGCCATCGAAAAAATTTACGATATCCGAAAAAAATGGTTTAGTCGCCGTCTCAAAAAGCATCACTCATATTAACGTCCCATTTTAACATTTTTCTAATAGAAAAAGTAGAGTTAATTTTTTAAACTTAATTTGAAGAAATTTTTTTTTCCATAAATAGCGGAAGTAATATTTATTACTATATATTGGAGAAAATTCAGACTTATTTTGGATTTATTTACATATTTGAGTTTTGTGGTAGCACAATTTTTTTGTGTTGGTGTTTTTATTTGGAAACTGAAACTGGAACGAAACAGTAACCGAAACCGAAATAAATGTTGAAGAACGAAACCGGAACCGAAACCGAAGCATGTTACAAAACCGTAACCGAAACCGGAACTTTATATCAATCGGTTTCATACCTTGGTTTAAATATTAGTTTTTTTCTTACTCCAGTCTAGGTTAATACTGGCCAAGCCAGCGATTTAGTTTTGCAAGTTACCGCGGGTGCACCAACTAGCGAGGAAGGCACCAAGCAGCGCGGTTGCTGCGGAGATTTCAAGCGCGCGACGTATCAATCATCACACGACTAAAGATTCTGCTGATTCCCAAACCACAGGCGAGTCTGACAGCAAGCACCTAAGTATCAAGGAGTGGCCATCATCGTTGCAGCGACCTAGGCGCGGAAGATCCGAGCGAAGTAAACGAAGCGCTCAGCATATCGGTTGGCGTATCAGGCTTTAAAACTATTGACATTTATCCGAAGCTGGGCGCGTTGCACATAGCGCCGCGCCTCCTAATGAACATAGCACTACGTCTCATTATCACAACCGGCGCGCTAGGACAAAGCGCCGCGCGATTGAAGCGCCAACGAGCGCCAGAACCACAATAAATTTTGCTTGGAGTGCGGCGCGCTAAACAAACCGCTTTGATAGCAAAGACATTTTTATTTGGAGACCGGCGCGCCAGCTACAGCGTCGTCTTAGAAGTGCGGACGTCAGCCGCAAAACGACGTCGTCGGTGAAGCATCGCGGTAGAAGCGAAAGTCCGCTGTAGCGAACACTCAAACTTGCGGTTTGACAAGAAGCGAATAGCAACGAACTTGCTTGCAACCTAGAAGAAGCAAATAGCAACGAGTTCGGTTGCAGCTCAGAAGAACAAGCATCGAGTCTCGGAAATAATGTAAACAAAGCAAGCATGAAACGAAGAAGACTAAGTAAATAATTGAATATCGGCAGCAGTATGACGGGCGGATGGTGAACTACATTTGGACGAAGCTAAACAACAACAGCAGAAAAGACAGAGACCAGCGCGTGAACCAAAGTACTGACCAGAGAAGAAACCAGCCGGTGATGCAAAAGCCCTTGTGATTCAAGTACGGCGGGCACACAAGCACAAAGGGTGCAAGTGCGAAAGAAGTAGTTTATTGATTAGCAGCTTTTTTTTCTTTTGGGGTGCAATGAGCACATGAATATAATGCATTAAATGCGTAATAGTATATTATTGCTGCAGACGGCACGTATGTATGTAATTAAAGTGCAGCGATCGTAGAATTATCGAATATTGGAATTCAGTATGTAAGTTGAGCGCCATAAGCGCATGAGTACGAATATTGAAATGCAACGGAGAATCACTATTGCGAACAAGTGCTACTTTGGACTGAGTAGGCAATTGAGAAGTAAAGTCCTCTCTCGAAGAACAAAGATCACGCTCTATAAGTCTCTCATCATACCTGTCCTGATGTATGGCTCAGATTCATGGACAATGTCAAGAGAAGATGAGATGGCCCTTGGAGTATTTGAGAGAAAAGTTCTCCGGAAGATTTATGGTCCTTCCCGTGATGCCGACGGCGAGTATCGAAGGAGATTTAACGATGAGCTGTACGAGCTTTACGTAGATCTGACCATAGTCCAGCGAATTAAAGCCCAAAGGCTCCGCTGGCTGGGTCACGTCATGCGAATGGACAAAGAAGCTCCAGCCCAGAAGGTTTTCCAATCGTCACCCGAATTCGGCAGCAGAGGAAGGGGGAGGCCTCGACTGAGATGGAAACAACAGGTGGAGGATGACTTGAACTCCCTTGGGGTTTCCAATTGGCGTCAGTTATCGCTAAAAAGGAATGACTGGCGTGCTTTGATAGGCGACGGCCAAAATCGCTTAGGCGGTTAAGCGCCAATAAATGATGATGATGATTATTGGTTAAGCTTTGAAAGAGCTGCGAGCACTCGAATATGTCGCACTAGATATAAGTTAACATTGCTATAAAGACCTGATGTTTGTTGGGGTGAAAATTCCCTAACCGAAACTTGAATGGTCAAGCTAAGGATATTAATTTATTATTTTTTTTGGTTGCTTTGGCGCACGGCCATACAGGGGGATGAGAGTGTGAAGATGTTAATTGCTATAGCATAGTACAAATAAGAAGGTAATGCCACTGTCAAAAATTCGTTGTTGCTCACCACCTGACATTTAAGGGGATCATGACATTTCATGCTACCAATTATTCGTGTCGAAAATCCTCCATTTTCTGTCATATACAAATAAATATTGACAAATTTTCAAAACAATTTTTTTCTGCTTGTCGAAAAACAAAAAAATTTAAAAAGGAAATAAATTGAAATACTTAAATAGAAAACAATAATAATTCAACAGAACGCCTACAATACCAGTAGCAGCAACATCAGCCGTGCAACCCAAAACACGAAGCGCTGTGGAAGCCCTGTAGCAACAACAACGGACAAGCAACGACCTTGCAACACCAGCGCGGACAACAACAACTGCGAATAGACGCAGTCTTAAACACGTACCGCACCAACAGCAAACAATAGTGGTAACCACAGCAACAGCGCTTGCTGCAACTACAGCGCTTGCAACTGCAATAGCGCCAACAAAAACAGAGCTGCAGCACAAACGCGCTGGAACAACTGCGCGAGCCAAACACGTGCTACAACAACTGCAAGGGCGTAGCAACAATAAAATCAGCCCTCTGCAACAATACCAACTAAGTAGAGCAACTAAAAGCTCTAGCAGCAAGAGCGCAACAAACACAACAACCAGCCTTGAAAACAGCAGGGGCTGTTATAGGCCCACTGCAATAACCAGCAACAACAACAACAACCGCGGTAGAGCCTCGTATATTGTATAGGCCTGCTGACACAATACCAACCAACAACAAAATCGCTATCCCAGCAAATAAAATCTGGCGTTAGAGAAATTTTAGTTTTCCACATTAGAAAATGGTCTAGTTCACGAGTCGCGAAAATTGTTGGAAAACTACACTAGTTTTCGACTCTTGAACATCGCATTAGAGAAATACATTAGATTTTGATTAGAAATCTAACCTTTTTCTCTATATCGAGAACTAAGTCCCCTTTTTGTCGACAAAGCTATAGTTCTCAACAGTTTCTCTAATCGCTCTCTAACCCTCTACCTAGAGAAGGTCATTAGAATTCGAATCGTCTTCTAATCGTTCTCTATCCTAAATGTTTGCTGAGGCAAAGCGCGCTACAACAATAACAACCACCAATATTTTTTTGCAAAACAACCACTTGAATAAATAAATTTAAAAACAAGTATGGAAGTTTAATTTCGGGTAAACCGAACATTAAATACCCAGCGGTAGTTTTTATATGATTTTCGAAATTTTCCATTTCGGAAGTGGGTGTGGTTGGGAAGCGATTTCGTCCATTTACATCAGGTATACTCCCTATTATGCTAGCAGAGCTGTTAATTTTGATTAGTAATTAGTAGGTTTTTTTAATTAGTAATTATTATTTTAATTGCTTTTAAGAAAAAGCAATTACTAATTGATTACGATTAGAAAAAAAAAAATAAAAATAAAAAAAAAATTAAAAAATCAAGGAAAAATCAAAAATAATCAAAAACGCCGTTTTTGATTACTTTGCGCAAGTGAATATTTATGTATGTACATATTTTTCTACAAAAGTAATGGAAAAAAATAAAAAAATAAAAAATATCATTACTTTTGATTATTTTTTAATTTTTTATTTTTTTTAAATTTTTTTATAATTTTTTTTTTGTTTGAATCAGTTAAAAAATAATCATTAAAAAGTGAAAGTAATTGGTAATCAATCATTGGGTGGCTTCTCAAAAATATACAATGAAACTGCTAATCATTACCGATTAGTAATCAATTATTAACAGGTCTGTAGGCTAGTATACCTCGTACCAGTTTCATCGTTGTACCGTAATCAGTTTAAAAATTATGACCCGTGAAATTTTCAAATATGCCTCCCTGAAAAGTGGGCGGTGCAACGCCTACTTTTAAAAATGTATCAAAAAATTATAATAGAATAACTAGGGGATTCATCCTACCAAACTATATCATGTTAGCCGTTTCCGTTACCGAATTATGTCAATTTAGGTGACATGCCTTAATAAACTCCTCTTTTCAACCCAAGAACTTTCATATATGGAACTCTACATCTATCTCGATTATTTTGTACTATTACTAGTACGCTGGGTATAAAAATATATATTTTTGTACGAGTTAAAAAATAAATGTTCCTGAAATAGCTGAAAAGCTGATTTGCACTGGTCGATTTGCTTGCGAGGTGTAGCCCTGCCTAAATGTCAGACAGGGTCACCCCGAGTGTATTGCTCTTGGCCGGGTCGATATAAGAAAACGGCCCGGGTCGTTTCGGCACGATGGGTACAGCACAAGTACTGGTACCTTTCTCGTAGAACCAGCAATACAAGAAACTAGCTTCGAATTTTGTCGTTGCACCGTGATAATAGCGCTTCGACCAAAATCGACGAGAACATCAACCAGCAATTTGAATTGCTATTTATACGATGAAACGACAAAAATCGAATAGCAAATCAACCCATGTAAATCAGCCTTATTTTAAAATCAATTTAAAAATGAAGATATAAAGCCAAGAACTATGCTTCAATAACCAAACCTCTCTACTTGAGCTTTCTGAATCGTTTCGGCTTGGAAACAATTCTATGAGTACCTTCAAACAAATAAACTTAAAAAATCAGTACACAAACAAATTTTATTCGAAAATGCCCAATTTATTTTTTCAAAATACCCTTTTTTAAATATATGTGATTGGGCAACGCTATGCTATCTATTGACATCAAAGGAAATGGCAGAAAACTCTTTTTTAATCAAAAGTGAAGCTAGATTGACAACGAATTTTTGACAGCGGCTTTACCTTCTTTTTTATACCATGGTCTTTAGGTAGGCCTATCCCTACGGTGACCATAAATTTTTTTTGAAAAAAACAGAACTCTTTTTACTTAAGGCTAGGATTGCTGAAAATTTCGCTACCCGGCTATAAACTATTTGGGGTTACACTCTCAATATTTGGAATAAAAAAGTGTTTTTCATGGCGTAATCATCTCTTTGCAGTAAAAAATGTAGCCAACGTCTGTGAAACATTGAAATTGCAATCTCAAATAATTTCAACCAAAGGGCATCAATTGAAAGTAATTTTTTTAAGTATATTTTTCCGTTTTGTGAATAGTATTTCTTGATGTTGAGAGACATTTTCTTGTTAATTTAAAACCTACCATAACCACGGTTGCGCTTTGGTCGAAATGTACCATTTTTGGTACGAATTTTTATCCGGGTACGGAACTTCCCAATTTGGTTTTGCCATTACATTTGTTAAAAAAGGTTGCCGGCACAAAAAAGCAGAACAAAAATAGAACATTTGCTTAAAAACAGAACATTTCAGTTATTTTCCTTAGAAAAAAAAATACGCAGAACAAGCTATTTAAAAACAGAACTGTTCTGCCAAAAACAGAACGGATGGTCACCGTACCTATCCCCTTTCATTTCTAAAACTTTTAATGATCTTGGAATTTCACTATTTTGTGGTCATAAAACGACACAGTCGCGAGCGAATAATAAAGTGTGTCGAAGCCAATGAAGGCTCTAACGACTCAGACGATCAGGTTTTGGTTTTATTATCTTTAATTACTTTTATCATGATTTATATTTAACTACATTTATTTGTTTCCATTATTCGTAATTAAATTTTTTTTCTTTTGGACGAATGTCTACGCTCCCTATGCGCGATTCATGTACATTTATATGGCGATGGGGATCGATTACATGTAACAGACATTGCGCGACATAAGACGCAATTATGTACTTGAAATATATATATGTATGTATCTGGAATATGCAATTTATCTCGATGAGTTAGACTTGGAATTGCAAACTGCCCTCAGCAGTTTAGAGAATATGTATTGCGAATTTTTAATTAAGCAATAAAGTGATGTTTAGCATTCCTTGAAAACAAAGTAGTGATGTGTGATTTTGGGGAGGTGTGATGATGACGGACGGACGGATGGACAGGGAGATGGAATGGTGAAGGGGGGGTTTTAACAACCGATTTTGGGCTCGATATATTCTTGTGCCTAAGTCGACCAGTCGGATACGTCAAAATAGAATTTGCTCTAAAATTGACGTACGTCACGCAACTGACGTATTGACGGACTAATTCTGTTTCCCGCTTTAGCAAGTGGTGCGAGTAGCAGTGCTTGAAGGGGTTCCTGTGCCTCCCTGAGACCAATCCGTTCGTAACAATACATATTTTAGGTACAAACACACAAGGATATCTAGGATTATTACTAATTAAACAAAAAACAATATGCACTGATCCGTTACTTTTGAAAGTGGCACAAGTCAACTGTTTGATGTAATGAGTTATTGAAGGTTTTGCGTTTGGACTAATCCCAAAATATTGCTAACGGCCAACATACAAATACCTTAATGGTAGAACCGTATTTGACATTTAGGAAATTTTTTTTTAAACTTTAAGAAATGCCAAAGGTTAAAAACATTCTCAATCAACAACAAATGCGAACCTCTTTTCTAACTGCTCTTGTTTGGCCTTTCATTTTAAAATTTTTTAGAAACGTGTTTTTTGAGAAAAATTTACCTACGCGCTGCAGGAACCAGACAAGCCGACATATGTTTCGATGATACTGGAGTTACATCTCTTCAAGGACTTTTCTTCCCGGCATTGTGAGAGTCGAACTCACAACACTGTAGTGACTTGTATGCTAGAAGGTCTAGCACCTTAGGCCACTACCCAGCTTGAAGGTAAACCCTTCTCAGTGTCCATTTATGCATATATTTATACTTCCATATAGAACATTTCTTTAATTTCAATGCTAACTTATATGAAAGATTTGCGAATTTTTAGGACTTGGTGTGAAACCTATGAAAGCATTTTCGTACTTAATTAAGCACGAATATTTTTCCATTTTTAACATTTAAACTCTTTGTTGCTTTTTTGACTTGTAGTCTATTGCTGTAAATACCGACGGTATTTACAAGCAATTTTCGGGATTGTATGAAAATGTGTTTTTTGAGAAAAATTTACCTACGCGCTGCAGGAACCAGACAAGCCGACATATGTTTCGATGATACTGGAGTTACATCTATTCAAGGACTTTTATTCCCGGTATTGTGAGAGTCGAACTCATAACACTGTAGTGACTTGTATGCTAGAAGGTCTAGCACCTTAGGTGTAATATAACTATATATAGTATAGTACCTAGTCGTAGCTAGTATACTTTTGTATTTTTATTTGAATCTTTTACATCGCTGGGGCCGGTTGGCCGCCTAAAATTTTTGTAATGATTCAAAAGTATCTAAAGTGAACAACAGCTAAGTGTTACTGAGGTTACCTATGGTGTAAGATGGTATGCGTTTTTGTTCACTAAGGGCAGTTGAGAGGTCACGGCGGGGGGAGTCCTCTGGACCGTAGCTCATTCGGGATGGGGTGGGTTTTTTTACCATGTTCCAACCGCAGTTACATAAATAATAGTTTTAGGACTCCTAACCTGAATCTACATTCGGAAGCTTTACTTCCATGAACTAAAAAAAACTATATACCCAATAGGGTCATTCAAGGCAAACTAACTTCACTTATTGTATGGGGTATCTGTCATTGGTCTATGTACATATTGGAGCGAGGTCTGAGATGGTAATCGACACTCGCCTTCTTTACCCTACCCTACCATGATCTTCGATGCGAATTTTATTCGAAGATCCCAATAAAAAAACTTCTCCTACCTTTTAGTGCATCAACATATTTGCCTCCAGGAACATACTAATAATTTATCTCCTCATTGTTTCAAATTAACAACTTCAAACTTTATTAAACATTTTCATATATATTAACAAACGACATGTTAAGTACTAACAAAATTTCCTAGTGGGAATAAGTGAAAATTCAAAGTACTGGTTAAAGTAATCCTAAAAAGATAATCTTAGATTATACTAATGTTAAACCGTAGTAACGATTATCGGTTCATATCAAATGGCTACTAAGAAGCGATTAATGGATCAAAATCTTGGTTATAGTATCCGGGTATCATAATTAGAACCTCATTGATTTATGTTTTGTTACTTTACTTTGTTCTTAATATTTGTTTGTTTATTGTTTTTATGTATAAAAAAATCTTTAAATAACTGCAGTAATCAAGTCAACATCTCTCAATACATAGGTGCATATGTATGTTTGTATAGAACTTTTTGTCAGAGTGGGGCAACTGGCAATATTTTTATACATCGAAAATTATTCAATAAATATTTTAGGCATCATATAATAGGATTAATTTCTCAAATTATGCAATTGCCGGAAAGGTAACAAACATGCTTACTTTACTTTCTATGTTCTTTTAGGTTTGAGTTATTTATGCAATATTTTATTTTTCTCAAAATATTGTTTTAAAATATTTATATATGAAAAATAAACTCATATATGTGGTTCATTCTATCCAGTAAGTGTATTTCTTTAAAACAAACAAACTTTTAATAAATCTTAGATGCTGCGAACAGTTAATTACTTGTAATTTTAAAACTTCATTTGCCTAACTCTGACTTACATACATAGTTAGGGAGACCTTTTTTATCTACACCCACATGTTACAATACGTATTGTTGGACAACAATATGTATGTACATACTAATGCCCATGCAATTTTTTTACCCTTTAGTAGGTATACGAACAATGATGCAAAGTCAAATCTTTGCTTAGTAAAATCAAAGCTTAAAAAAAATGTAAAACAAGAAAATAATTAACAACAACAATGTTACTCACATTGGTATGTTGGTATGTTTGTATATGATGCACTCCATCGATGAAAGGCCTTCCAACGTTGATTGCAGGTTAGCTGTACTGTTGACAAATTGTTTTTGGCAAAATTCTCTTGTCTTCAAGCTTTGATTTTTTTAGCATAAAAGATAATATGCTCGTAGACAGTGGCACATTTTTGAGTGTTATATGGTCAAAACAATTACTACCGAATTTTCGCTTTTTATATTTTTAAACGAATATTGTTATGGTTTTAGGTTCTCAAAACCATTATGTATTAAGAACATTCTTATTTTGTTTCAATAATAAGTCCACCGATTTAATTCTGAATTATAATTTCAATTAACTGCTTTTTTGATTATCTGAGCCTAAAAAAATTGTAATTTATTTTTTTTTCTAATCACTAAATTTTCTTTTTTTTTTTAACGCGAAGATTTAAATTTTTAGATTTTAGATTCTAATCATTAACCTTAAGATTTCAATTTGTTAGATTTTTAGATTCTAATTTTTAATCTCCTTTTTTCTTTCGCATCACTGCCCTGGCGTGAACGTCGATAGATTTATTAAAAATTAATATTTAAATTTCTCAATACAATATTGATTTTTTCGCTTAATTACTTAAATCAACCAGATTTCCGGTTACACCAAACTAAAGCTTTAGGAACTTTTTCCTTTCAAACTGTCACAAAATAGGGGTTTTAATCATATAAAAAAAATCGTATTTTTAATCACTGTGCACTATATCAGGTTGATTTCGTGGGTGACAGGAAAATTCAGGCACTTTCTGCGGACAAATGTATGAGCGCCTGGTAGCTGTTGGATGCAGGATTCTGTGGGGATGAAGCCCCGATGATGCTAGTGGCTCCAGGTGCACTTATGGAGCTTCAAGATGAGCTTGGTTCACTAAAGGACTCGTTCCTTTTATAGGATTGGCTGGGATGATGATGGCCTTGGGCAAATCGTTGCTCGAAGGAAAAAATGCTGCCTTGGCCAAGTCGTTGGCCCAAGGAGAAAATGATGCCACACCCGCCCCTAACCTTGATGGCGATTAACTTTTCCAAGTGGCTAGTAGCTACGTTTTAGGACGATGGGTGTGGACAAAGGTTTGGATTCCAAAAGGATCTAAGGACAAAAGAAATATTCTGGTTGATTTATTTGGAATACGAATTCCTAACCTTAAATTGACTTACCTATGCTAATATGACAAAGCCACGAGTTTCCTATGAATAAAAGGATGATGTGTAATTGGAACGTCCGTTCACTCCGATGGTCTGATGATAAATTCCGCAATAGAGGCTAACTGTAGTCGCTCAAGCTCTTTTATACCCTCGGCTCTGCCTTGGGCTTCTATTTTTGACAAAAAACAGAAAGTTGGTTGCAATCCGTGTCAAATAAGTGCGACATTTCTTTAATCCAATTTTTGGATTGAGAGATTTAAGAGCTTTTTGGAACTAAAACGGTCTTAGGCCACTTGTATCATCATCATACCAATTGTATCGCATGCGATAAATTTTGTTGCAAGCCAAATGCGATACAATTCTAAAAAGGTAATAGGGCGACCATTACATAGGCCACTACCCAGCTTGAAGGTAAACCCTTCTCAGTGTCCATTTATGCATATATTTATACTTCCATATAGAACATTTCTTTAATTTCAATGCTAACTTATATGAAAGATTTGCGAATTTTTAGGACTTGGTGTGAAACCTATGAAAGCATTTTCATACTTAATTAAGCACGAATATTTTTCCATTTTTAACATTTAAACTCTTTGTTGCTTTTTTGACTTGTAGTCTATTGCTGTAATTACCGACGGTATTTACAAGCAATTTTCGGGATTGTATGAAAATGTGTTTTTTGAGAAAAATTTACCTACCGTCGGTATTTACAAGCAATTTTCGGGATTGTATGAAAATGTGTTTTTTGAGAAAAATTTACCTACGCGCTGCAGGAACCAGACAAGCCGACATATGTTTCGATGATACTGGAGTTACATCTCTTCAAGGACTTTTCTTCCCGGCATTGTGAGTGTTGTGTACAGTGTTGTGAGTTCGATGGTCCATCGCCTTGTTAACTCCCCACTAAGCTGTGCTGCATTCGACAATGAAAAACAGAAAATAATGAGCATTGCAGAAACGAACGGGTACAGCGCCAGCATTATTGAGCAGTTATTAAAAAAGCACCAGCGCAAAAAATTACAAAAAGAATGCAGTTCGTTTTTCGATACAGTGGGCGTAAAAGACAATATGACTTGGTGCAGTATGACTTACGACCCTTGCTATTTTTCGGATATGAAACGAGCATTTAAAAAAGTTGGTATAAATCTGGCTCCAAAATCAACAACAAAACTGAATGCCTTATTGAGGTCATCCAAGGATAAGTGTGACATTTTGGATAATCCTGGAGTCTATTCGATCACTTGTTCACACAAAAATGACGACGGAGTTGAATGCGGTACAAAATACATAGGCCAATCGTCTCGCACTGTACGCATCAGGTTCAATGAGCATCTTAAGTACATACAAAGCATTGATCCAAAAAGTGGAATCGCCGAGCACGCGTTATCGAATCAGCACTCGATAAGTGAAGACGACTGCAAACTAATTAAAATTGAATCTAATATTACTAGATTAAATATTTTAGAATCGTTACATATTTATGTAAATAAAAGTGTGTCAGTGAATCGAGATACTGGCCCACTGTATTCAAATCTTTACTCAACTTTCCACTAAACTTCGCTTGTTTGATATTTTGTTATTACCTATTTTTTGTTGTAATATTCTCTTTACATTTTTTGCTACTGCATTGTACCTATTAGTTGTTACGATTTGAGAAATTTGCACTTCGTTTGTTTGATTTTTTGTTAGTGTTTATTGTTGTAATATTCTCTACATTTTTTGCTTTTGCATTGTATTTTATTAGTTTTAACATTTGACAATTTTGGATAAGCTTACTTTGTTGACAATGGTTAGTTGAAAATTAGCAACTGAAGAAGACACCATGCGCGTGTCGAAACGACTGTTTTGCAAAATAAAAACAAAAACAATTTTAACGACTATAAGGTGTTTTTCATTTTTTACATAGTTTAGTCGTTTAGCACTCAATAATTTAATTTAATTTTATTAAATATTTAAATATTGGGCATTATCTGCCATCAAGAAATGCCCTTAAGTTAAAAATTAGAAGACAACGGAACAGTTTAAAATGTTTTAAAGAGCCAACTTGTGTTGAAGAAATCGACATTCCTTTATTATCACTTTATGTTTTGGAAGGTGAACTATTTATTTTAAGTGAGAAAGTTATTAAAGTTAAGGCGAATGCATTCTTATTTTTGAAACAAAATCTTCGCTGCAGTTGTTAAATGAGAGATTAGATTATGGACGGTACATTTGACGTTGTTCCAACGATGATGAGGCAGCTATTTTTCATACACGGAAGAGTAGAAAGACAAATTGTTCCGCTGGTTTTCTGTCTTATGACCAAAAAATCAAAGTCAATATATATTTCTTAAATATAAGCAAATTTATATAAAATACACGATTTCGCTCAAATTTTGGGGAAAAAATTTCCAGAAATAATTCTGGAAAACGTAAATTCCGGAATTATGAAAAATCAGAATTTTGAAATACAGCCAAAAAAGGCGAAGAAAGTGCGGAATTCCGATTTCCAGAATTTTGTATCCCCAGAAATTTGATTCCGGAATTTCGACTTCAGCATTTTAATTTTAGAATTTTGATCGTTTCCCCAGAACTGTTCTCCCGTGACACAACAAAACCAAGCAACTAGTTTTTTCAAAATGTTGGGAAATTAAGGATTTGCGTAACAGCCCATATCTTCGTCAAATATCAATTTTTGTATACAACTCTTTTAATTATGAAAAGATAAGACCCCAAAGTTTTTTTATGCACATGTGCAGGAAATTTTTTTGACGTAGTTATGGATATATTGACCACGATAAACAGTTAGAGAGTTTTTAAAAAACACGATTTTTTCCTTTTATACAAGAAAAAATTTTGTGTAAGAACAAAACCAAGCAACTTCCAAGTAACTTTGATTTTAGTTTGATACGATTTTTGGCTTTCATACAAAAAAAAAAATTTTGTGTAACGACAAAACCAAGCAAGTTGATAGTTACTTGGGTTTGTTGTGCACTTTCATATAAAAACGAGATTGCATGCCGGTAGGAAATCCTTTTTTTTATTATAAGCTTTTATTTAGTTTCACCTGACGGCTGTCTGTTATCAAATCTTGCAAGCTAAATTTGATACACTTCCCGATGTCCGATTGATTTGAAATTCTGCACCCATGTATAACCCTGATGACAATGCAATATTATAAAAAAAAAAATTTCGATAGGTGGCGCGTGGGTCGCTATATTTTCAAAATTCGCATTTATGGTCCGATGTAGCTGAAATTCGTAACATGTATTACTACCATGAAAATAAATATTTTTGTAAAAAAAAATTCCGCTAGGTGGGGCTGAGATAGCGGTAATAAAAACTCAAAATCGTAATTATGGACCGATTTGGCTGATATTTTACGTGTGTGTTACTTAATTAATTTATAAATGTTAAACAAAAATTGGACCCGCTAGGTGGCGCGTGAGTCGCTTTATTTGAGAACTACGAAGGTCTGTTTTGAGTGTCGATTAATTCGTTTTTCAACGAACTTCCCGTTGAGGTAGGATCTTGAAATTTTCATCATCGTTTAGTTTTCTGCCTCCACGCAAAATAACAAAAAAATAATTCCGATAGGTGGCGCACGAGTAGAGATATTCGAAAGTTTTCATTCCAGGAAATTTTGCTTTTGATATCGTACTAACTTGCAGTTAAGATTTGCAAATTTTCATCATCGTTCAGGCTTCGCTAACAGTAAATAAAAAAATTAGCTTAATTTCAAAAATCCCATTTATTGTTTAGTTTAGTCTTTATTCCAATATCCCAAAAGTAACTTTATTAACCACGCGGCTTTATTGTAAAAGATTCTATGGTTTCTGTTGCTGCTAGCTGCCGATTGATGTCGCTGCGACATTATTGCCTCTTGTTGATAAACCGAAAGTATCTTTATTAACCACGCGGCTTTATTGTAAAAGATTCTATGGTTTCTGTTGCTGCTAGCAGCCGATTGTTGATAACCCGAACTCAAAAGTAAAATATAAAATTAAAGAAAAAAAAACTTTTTTAAAAATAAGCTTTTATTATTGGTTTATAAAATTAATTAAAAAGTAAAAAATAAATTCACT